>JAHLJT010002781.1:0-36078 GCA_031308135.1 Acheta domesticus | reverse complement strand
AAACAGGGATTCTGGACTACACCACGTGTTAGGGGATTTTTTCCAACGAAATTTACAGTAAATCGAGTATGCTGAATCCAGATAGGTCATTAGTTTCGTTGAATCGGCTCTAGTTTTAGTAAAATAGAATTCAATGACTTAATGAAACAAAAACGTAGTTTTCGATGCAAGAACAGCATCGGCACCAATAAAACAGCTTTAAATGGGTTTGGGGGTGCTACAAACCCCCTAAAACCCCCATCTTCGGCCCCCCATTTCGGCGCATTTTAGCGCTACTAAAAATGCGAAATTTGAAGCTCATTTTCACAGAAAAGTTTGAGTTTTCAAAATACTTTATTTGAAGTTATTTGAAGCACTTACACTCACAAATATAATAATGTTTACAAATTGCTGGTAATTTGCATGTTAAAGATGTGAGAGATCTTTCAAAACAATTACATTTATATAATTGAAAAAACAAAAAAAATAACTCAAAATAAACTTTACGTCATATTAAAGAGTGTAATTAGCACTATCCGCTACATAAGTATCAGAAAAAAATTGCAGCCATATACGAGACAATGGCGTTTGAGCGTTTCTGAAAATGCGGAATTTTGAGCTACTTTTCACAGAAAACAGTTGTGTTTTCGAAAAAAACTTTATAGGACATTATTTAAAGCTCATGCACTCCTTAATATAATAATGTGAAAAAATCGCTGCTAATATAAATATTAACGACGTGAGAGACAAGTCAAACAAATTAATTTTTCCAATTTTTGAAAAAACAAAAAAATAGAGCAATATGGCGGTTTCGTCATCTCATAAAATACATTAGGCACTATACCTACCAAAAGTTTAAAGAAAATATTTGGAGCCGTTTTTGAGAAAATCTTGTTTTTCTAATTATTTAAAATTGCACATTTTGTACGCATTATTGCGCGAAAAATACTAAAATTTTCAAAAAATGTATATGACCTTAATGAAAGAACTCACTTTGGAAAACAAATTGTATTTAAAGAAAAATCTATCTTCAATTTTGTAGTTCCAGAAAGACGCCAAAAATTTTAAACTTTTGCAATTTTCGAAAATTCAGAGTTATCCGTGAAAATCGGACTGATGCCACCTTAATAAGTGTACTTTATTCTTACAAGAAATTTAAAGAAAAAATTTGGAGCCGTTTTTGAGAAAATTTTTAAAATGTCCGCAGGGCTTCATGTAAAGTACCCCAATTTTACAGAATCTTTTTCAAAATCTCAAAGCTTCGACTACAAACAGATCAACCGGGGAATATCAATTTTGGAAGAAATCGTACGTATGGTTTAGGGCGGTAGCAGTGTTCACAGACGGACAGAGAGACGGACAGAGGAACGTTTTCCTTTCAATTGGTTTTCGGTATAAAGGACCTAGAAAACAGGGTGTCTGGCTACACCACGTGCTAGGGGATTTTTCTTCTTAATTTAGCAACTGGTTTTATCAATTTTTCGTTATTACGGCCCGGCAATGAATTTTTTTCCGCGAAAATTGGCCATTTTTTCGCGCAGCATTTTAAAACTTTCCCTATTCTACGTTTATCACTCCGTGTATACGTACGCATACGGGAAAGTAAAAAGTGGTGCTACAGAATGGCACAGACTTTCCCGAATTAGTTTTCTATTTCCTTGGGTCTTCGCTAGCTATTCGGAATTGCCACAAACTCTTTTTTGCCAGCTGTCATCTATCACCGCCAAAAGTACATTTTTTTGTCATTTTCTACTTTTTCGGTTTCCTATTGGTAGAACGGAAACATTAATTTTAGAATATTAAATTACACAAAAACCTAGTCATAAATGGCAATTTTCTTTTAAAAATTATGTGCCGTTTAAGAGAAAATGGCGTTTTAGCGCTCCTAAAAATGCGAAATTTGAAGATCATTTTCACAGAAAATGTTTTGTCAAAATACTTTATTTGAAGTTATTTGAAGCACTTACACTCACAAATATAATAATGTTTACAAATTGCTGGTAATGTGCATATAAAGATGTCAGAGATCTTTCAAATAAATTACAATTATGTAATTTTTGAAAAAACAAAAAAATAACTCAAAATAAACTTTACGCTATACTAAAGAGTGTAATTTGCACTATCCGTTACAAAAGTTTCAAGAAAAAAGTTGCAGCCATATTTGAGAAAATGGCGTTTGAGCGTGTCTGAAAATGCGAAATTTTGAGCTACTTCTCACAGAAAACGGTTGTGTTTTCGAGAAATTTTACTTGATGTTATTTAAAGCACATATACTCTAAATATAATAATGTGAAAAAATTCGCTAATGTAAATATTAACAACGTGAGAGACAAGTCAAAAAAATTAAACTTTTGAAAAAAACAAAAGAATAGAGCAATATGGCGTTTTTGTCATCTCATAAAATACATTAGGCACTATACCTACCAAAAGTTTAAAGAAAAAATTTGGAGCAGTTTTTGAGAAAATCTTGTTTTTGTAATTTTTTAAAATTGCACTAATTGCACGCAATATTGCGCGAAAAATACTAAAATTTTCAAAAATGTAGATGACCTTAAGGAAAGAAACTCACTATGAAGAAAAAAATTATTTGAAGGAAAAATCTCTATCTTCAATTTTGTAGTTCCAGAAAGACGCCCAAAAATTTTTAAAACTTTTGCAATTTTCAAAATTCAGAGTTATCCGTGAAAATAGGTCTGATGCCATGTTAATAAGAGTATTTTACTCTATTCATACAAGAAATTTTAAGAAAAAATTTGGAGCCGTGGAGACGGCGGAGGCCTGAACCGATGATGGGAAGGGTGAAGAAAGCGGAGGGCTGGACCAATGACGGGGGTGATGAAGACGGAGGAGGGCTGGACCAATAAAAGGGACGATAAAGGTGACGGAGGCCTGGACCATTGTTGGGTGTGATGAAGACGGCGGAGGCCTGGACCAATGAATGGGATGATGAAGACGGTGGAGGCCTGGACCAATGACGTGTGTGGTGGAGACGGCGAAGGCGTGGACCAATGAAGGGAATGTTGAAGACGTCGGAGGTCTAATCCTCCAATGATCGGGATAGCCATTGCGTGGAGAGAAGTTACCGAAACTGTTGTGAAAAGGAAATAAGTTTTTGAATTGCATTTTCGGAAAAGTATTTGAAGAGATTTGTATGTAACCACGAAAACCTACTGAACTATTTTCAATAAAAAATCATTTGAAAACAATAGATGCTATAGCATTTTATTTTTGCAACTTTGAGAAATTTAGAGAACAAACGACGACGAAAATATTTGAACCTGTGCCATTTTCAAGCGTCATGTGCTCTTATCTCAGGAAAAATATAGATTGCGCAGATCCAGTTTTGACCGTTTTCCTGAACTTTCTTCAATCGGTTGTTTGAAAATTTCGTGTTTCCATCAACTGCTAATGTCAATAGTCCGGTTAGTGTAGTGCGAAATTTCATGACGGTTGTTGGCGGAGATCTTCCTCCCTGGATTGTGAGATCCGGCGCTGATCTGCACGTTGACTTGCTGGGTTTTCCGCACTCAGGAATCTCTCATTAGGGGGACATCCAGCCAGCAAGTCAAGCTCTAATCTCCCGATAGATCTCCTATATGTGTGGTTGTACAGTGCATGTAAGCGTGTGTGAGAATAAGGGGTGGAGACCGAACAAGGAAGACGTAGGCCAAGGAGCAGGCGGTCATGTTTTTAGGGTACAGCTGCGGCTTTCGCCTGGTGTTGATCGGAAAATCCACGGAAACTACGGATCACAGCTGCCGGTCGCTAGAATTCTCGTCCAGACAGCGGTAGAATTCGTCCTAGCTACCTAGCTAGTCTTCCGACATGTGCAGTCGTATAGTGCTCGTAAATGTGTGTTAACGTGGGATTAAATTAATAATAATTTTTCCCTCCATCTCTCCTTTTCCCTCCCTCTCTCTTTTTTCCATCTCTCTCTTTCCCCTCTTTTTTATTTTCCTCTCTCTCTCTATTTTTCCCTCTCCCTCTTTTTGCTCTCCTCTCATCAATTTGCACTGCCCACTTCTATCCTCCTTGACCTTGCCCCACATCACTTGGCAATGCCATAGACAAGATATACATCTTTACTCTATGACAACGCCCAGCAACAATTCTGTGGTCATGGGGTAAAAGTTCTTAAGGCAATTATTGGCAAATTGGGTTAAGTACTGAAACTACAATTTAGGTATCCATATTTTATTTTAGTAAAAACAACAAATTGAAATGTTGACTCCTTATGACAAAAAAGCGTTGGGAAATATAGCTTGATTTTGGAAAAACAGGCAACTCAGTAGTCTAACCCTTGCTTTCTCCAAAGTAAGGTTTTTGACTTAAGAACTTTTACCCTGTAACCACAGAATTAAGCTCAGGTGGATTGGAATTGCATTTAACTAAAGCACCATCTTGTGCTGCAGCGACATCTAGTGGAATTACAATAATTGTGTTACGCATATATTCTTTCCGCAAGTGCAAGAAATAAGTTAACACAATTTTATCACAGTCAGATGAATGGTACGGCAATGAATTAAGCATGAACCACAAACAATTTATATATTGATTTTATGTATATTTTATACATTGTTTTTTGTATATTAGGTATTATATTTTGTATCATCAAATACATATTGTGAGCAACAGAAATCATTAAAAAGTAAATTGTTTAATACAAGCATACTACACACTTTTATGAAAAAAATATCAATTAATCAAAGAGAATTTAAATTAATTTCCATAAAAATGTAATTTTAAATTTGTATAAAAAATACTTATCCTCTTCCCCCAATAAAAGATTCAAAATCCTACCTCTGGTTATCTACCACATAATTATATGTCTACCATTCAGCACGGAAGGGGAGGTGGCATTCTTGTAGTTATTCATCATAATTTTGCAGTATTATTGCAGTATTAAATTGTTGACCCTATTATTTCTGGTATTGAATATACTTTTGTTTTGATGAAAATAAGTGTTAATAAATATTATTATTGGCATGATGTATTTTCCTCATAATTCACCACACAAAGCCTTTGCTCAGCATACTGGAGAAATTGAATGTTTATTCGAAAGCCATCCATTAGCTAAATTTATTTTGACAGTCTATTTTAATCTATCTCATTGTAAATGGATGTATGGTGAATTTGGAGTACAATGTGAATACTAGGCCTACAATGCATGTGATGGGAAGACCTTTCCCTACTTCAGAGCTTGCGTAATCCATGAATTATTTATATTTAATTCAAGTAAATTATGCTATTAATGAGCATACAAAGTCTCTCGAGTTACTATTCGTGATGTAAGTGATCCTAGTTACTCCTCTCCTTTTGAGATCTAGCTCACCAATAACTGCTTCTGATTCTTATTCCAAACTTGAATTCCAGAACTTGAATATATGGATGGCAAAAAGAAGTAATCTTCCAGAATAAAAATAAATTTATAAATGAATTTAAAATTATAATTTATTTAGTTTTAAAACTATAATCAAATTTAAAAATATTTTTTATTGTGTAAGATTACTTCTTTTTACCCATTCATATGGATTTCTACAAGATTTCTGCAGAAACCACAGAGTTTGATAGATTATACATTTTCGTTGAATGTAAATATTTATTTTTTGAATGTGTATGATTACAAGTATAGTTTTTACTTAGCTGAGCATGTTACTATTAATAATGATGTGAATGTACTTGATTGGGTGATAGTTTTCTCTAAAAATTCACTTCAAATATCTTCATCATTTTTATGATGAATTGTATAAAATATTAGATAAAAGAATTATTTTTCTTCCTTTTTTTACAGCATGGTGTTCAAATGGGTTGAAGTTATTGCTGAGGGAGAAATCTAATAGCTCGCAACAATTTTAAAAAAGCACATTTAGATGCAGATTACACTAAGTTTTCAGATATTCAGAGGTGTAAAAGAAAAGCTACAGAAAACACTACTGAATACAGTGAAACTTCTACATAACATTCCTCCATATAATGTTTTCCTCAATGTTACATCAATTTTTTCTGGTCCAGACCAAAAGCCTGCATGTACAGTCTTCCTCTTTATAGTGTTTTCCTCTATACAGTGTTTAGAATGCATGGTCCCTTAAAAAACGTTATATAGAAGTTTCACTGTATATAAATGTAACTAAGAGAAATATGTTACAAAATATTAAATATTTTTGGAAATAATTCATGTGAAATAGATAAGGTGTTTGATGTATTATGGCCATGAATCAGCAGTTTCTCCTAAGACAATTGTTAATTCGTTTGCTAAATATATTGAATATGATCAAGATGAAGCATTGTTTGATGTAGATTCAGATGTTATTGAGTACAATGTCAATATTGGATGCCTATCTGTATCTGAGATGGATGTTTTTGATGCAATTGCAAAATTACAGGTTAACATGAATGCTGGGCCGGATAAGATTCCAGCTAATTTTATATTGTTAATTTAAACTCTGATACTTCACTGTCTCTTTTCAAGACACTTCAGGAGGGTTCACTCCTTGATATGTGGAAAAGGTATTTCTTAACCCCTATCTTTAAAATCACAAATTGATTGCATGTAGAAAATAACGGACTCCACACTTCGTATCACATCGAAATGTTTTGAAAAAAATTACTACTTACCTTCTTCCTATTTAATTCAAAGTATTATTATTGAACCATATAGTTTCAGAAAAAAGCACTCAATTAATTTAGTTCTCTTTGAGAATTTTGTCACAGATAAAATGAATTGATGTTTACATGTTGATGAAATTTTTAGACTTTCAAAAAGCAATTGACACTGTTAACCATAGACTGCTGATTGACAAATTAATTATGATTGGTAAACATATTTTTTCTTTTGGAAATGACTAAGTGATTGTTTTGTTGGTAGTATTAAAACTGTAAATTGTTGGTAGTAAAAAAATTTAAATCCTTTATATATGCAGTCATTTTGGTGCCTTCAGGTGTTCCATAGGTTCTCTTGTAGGATCATAATTGTTATTTTTATTTTCTTATCTTTAATAATAACATGAGATTATTTGCACATAATTGTGAATTCCTACTATTTGCTGATAATGTGAAATTATACAGTGTAGTATTGGAATTGAATAACCGTATCAAGTTACAATTTACTTTAAATCTTCTAGTTTTTTGGTGTGAAAAGAATTATATATCCTTAAATATTAATAAATGTAGGACTATTACATTTTTGAGATCACGAAAACTAATTGATTTTAACTACAACATTGAAAATCAGGTGTTAAAGAAGATGGATCATTTAAAGATCTCGGTATCATATTTGATTCAAAATTGCAATTTAATTTACACAACAAAATAGTCTCATCTAAAGCCAACAGAATGCTGGATTTTTATAAGATGTATGGCCACTGAATTTCAATCTCTTCACTCGAGTGGAATGCGACATTAAACTTTTTCAAACAATACTATTATATCATTCAGCTGTATGAATACCTTTCTTTAAAGGGAAAAAACAAACAAACATGAAGGTGTGGTCATGTTTTGTCTTTCTGTGGAAGCAGAAGCTGTGTTAAAAATTTAAATGAAAAAGGAAGATGGTATCAGTCAAGATTTTTGATTTCTTTCATTGACGCCAACAGACTTTGTTTGCTTTTGAATAAGGTCTCAGATTCATTATGAGGGCAGCTCTTCTTTATGATATTCCCTTCTCAGCACTGTCAGTTACACATATGTGAAGAACAAAAAAAATATAATTCCATTTTCAATCATGCCATTTCAAGATTCAAAAGGGAGTCTACAATATAATTCGAAGAGTAAGCGTTGTGAGTAAAACAAATTCATAGCCATTGTACTGGATGGTCATCTGGAATTAAGATTACAAAGGAATTATTATTCCCATAAGGGTTAATTTTAATTAGAATAAAAATGTGAAATGTTTTACTTTTTATTTTTAAAATATTGCTTTTAAATGTGATTTTTCTTTGCTTATATACCTTTTAGTACTCCATACTTCAGCTAGAATAAATGCACATTTCATGCCCATTTCAGTAAAAATAAAAGCCTTTTTGTCTGCCTAATTGGGTAAATTAAAAGCCTGAACTTCCAGGCTGAACTGTTGAGACTGTGCTTGTTAAAATTATAATTACTTCTGTGGCTTATTATGGTGAATAAATGTCAACAAGAATGAAAGAGATGTATAATTGCCCCAGAGCAAAATAAGAAAAACAAAATAAATTGTCATGTCTGTGGATGATCTGAGTGTCATCTGAATGTAATTCATAGTGATATCAGTATGAATCATATCACTATGAATGTAATTAATTCAGTAAAATACAGTCATGGGCAGCCTAAAACAAGAGGGAGGAGCAAGCACATTTTTGGGCCCTCTATAGTATGAAGCCTTTTTTTAGATACACCACATTTTACGAGAAAATAAGTAAAACATACCAGGACAATAAAATTATAATTTTCGTGACTTAATTAATAAATACAGTTTATGTTGAACCATTTACAGAGTTGCTAGGTATCTTGGAGAACCTCTTCCCCAAACGTGAAACCATTCCCTGAATTGTCAAGTAAAATAAAGGAAAAATCAGGAATTGAACACAAACACAGAAATAAAATGCATAATTTTAAGTGATGATGGGTCCCTTTCAAAACGTTCAGAGAGACCACAACACCCCTGGCATCACCAGTGGGCAAGACTTTTGGTAAAATTTGTTAAAAATATATAAATGTAACAATTTAAACACTGGTCAGTTTTATTTTACATATTGAGTACTTTGTTACCTTACCCAAATATCTATAAACTGAAATATAATCCTGGAATTTTACAGTTTCCAGGGTGTCATTGTGTTACAAAAAATAAATGTGTAGGTGCAGGGTTAAATATTTTTTTATTCTTTGATAACATCTCAAATTATTTTTCAGTTAAAATATTAAAATTTGTTCAAGACTATCTTAACAAAATATTATCAAGTGGTGGAATTATAAAAGAAATTCAACAAGAAGTTTTCTTCAAAATGTGTTTGTGGCCACATGTTGCTGTCAGAAATACTCAATGACGGCCTGACGCTTGCGTGGAGGTCGGGGATTTGTGAAGGTTAAAGTGTCATCAATAGCAAATTCCTTACAATAAAGAATGTCGGTTCTCTTTCCTAATATTATTTGTGACATTCGGATGTAATAACTACATTAAGTATACAAAACCATTAGGCCAGTGACACTGCAAATTACGCGAAAAAGTACTGCACCGGACTGCACTATAATCCATTGACCGGTCTGCAATGTTACAGAATTCTCCGATAGGTGGCAGGTGCTTACGCACTGCGACATAGCCGCCGCCAGCCAGTGTGTGGTGTTACCAGTAGCCCAGCATTTGTGTCCTCTTGTCAGGTGAGTTTGCTTCTAACAGGTTCTTTGTGTGAATGTTAATAGTGAATAGTGTGAACTCAAGGACTCGTAAGGCCAATAACTGGTTTTAATTTTGACCCTGCTGAGAATTTGTTGGGAATGTGCTAGAAATGTCTTTGTGTTGTTAGTCTTCGAAGCTCGCCATTTTCTCGTATGACATCATGCGTTATAGTTTCTGTGCTTTTTTATGAATATTAAAACGCTAGTATCACGCTCGTAGGTATTTTTGTTAAAAATTTGACATTTATTGATCTGTCAGTGTTTCTTCATTTGCGTTCTGTGGTTCTCCAGGTCGCTAACATCAACTAGCATGGTCCATTGATAAATGGACCAACGTCCTTATGGTGTCTGAAATTGTAATGGAAGATCGAGATTCGTAAGTACATTGCTATTTTTTCACGGAATGAATGATACTGATACCATTGTCATCTCTAATCAGTTTTTCTTTTTATTTGTTACTGCCCGAAGTACTCAACAGATTCAATGCTAAGTGCCAATACTGCCATGCCTTTTTCTAGTTTTTTAATATCGGCGTGTTTTTTAGGTCGTGTATTCTTGTCATTTCAGTGCGTTTCGGAGGCTGGTGTTATTGCGAGTCTTTTTTTGTGTCCATTGATACTCTTATTTTAACATGGTTAGATGTTTCTATTTATGGAGATGACTTGTGTTTTCTTGCGAAAATTATGGACCTACTGTCATCTGACGATGTTCATCTCAATGAAACAAACACATACAGACGCTTGTGCGATTTCATGACTTTGGCTGGCAGATCAATATATATGGAGGAGTGTTTTCCGAGATTTATTACATTTTTAGTTGTTGAAGATTTAAAAAAAAAGTGATGGAATGGCAGCTTTTAGTAAGGCAGATAAAAGGTATCTTCCCTATTTTCTACAAAAGTTATATCACTATAACACAATCTGAAAAAGTGTAGAAGGTATTAACAATTTAGTGAATTATTTTATAATTTGATTAAGAGAATTTTGGTTTGTGAAATTTTATGTTTTTTGCTGATTCTTGCAAAAAATTACAGTATGTGATTTGACACACTGTTTTCACTATTTTCGACATACTTTTGCTTCAGATACATTGAATTTGTGCCAGAAAACAACATTTTAAAGCCCAATGCAGCTGACCATATCACGTCAGCTGGTATTGTCTGCAAAAAATTGCTCCCAAATGTTTTGAGAAAAAAGTTTGCATCAATATTTTTTATTCCTTAGTTCATTATTCCTCCTGTTTCATTCAGAATGCTTCCAGTCATGATAAAGGGTGCTTTTTATTTCATGCAGGAATGTAAATTGCTGTTCCCATTTTACATAAGTGTATTATTTCATTGTAGTACCTATTCTCTTATGAATTAATAACTGCAGAGTAAGTATGGTTGTTCAATATTTGTGACAAGGAAATAAAGTGACTAATTTTGGAGAAACCTTTAACACATGAATTCATTTCATTTCTGTTCCTCAAACAATCTGCATATGGTTCTTTAAAGCCTTGACAGTATGTTGTCAATCAATCATGGACACATTTATGCTTAAAGATAATCAAAATATTGAGGAGAAGTAAAGGCTTAGAATTTTAAGAAGAAATTTATGTATTGTTTAAATGAAGTTCCTTTAATTTTTTTTATATGTTCAAGTATGTAGCGAGTATGGTTGACACTTAATAAAAATGTAAATGTGATTGACTAATCGTTTTTCCAATTTGAAGAAGTGATTCAATTTTTTGTATATTTAAATCCACATTGTCAAAACCATACACATTCTGTCACTATTAAATAATTTATTACTAACTAATATAGCTTTTGAATATTTGAAATGTGATAATTGTCTGGTTTCTGGTCTGAAATGACCTGGTAAAGTTGACATTGAATTCAGTTCATAATTCAATTGGGGGCATACTCCAGAGCTCAAGAAAACTTGCACAATTGTATTTCTCCTCCATACAGACAATTTTTTTTATGTTTAATAATAAAAGTATCTAGGAGTGACATTGTCAGAAGAGTTGTTACAACATTCAATTACTCCAAACATTTTTGGTAACTTGACAGTAATGTTATTGAGTTGAATGATTTAATAAGGCTCTTTTTTTGATCTGTCATTAAATGGAAATACCTTGCCTGTGTTGAAATATTTATTTACATTTTGATACCAATTATATCTATTTTATTGAATATATTGTCACACCACCTCATTTTCTTTCTATTAAAGCCCTGTCGTGGTGGAATAATGAATATGTAAATAAGAGTGAGATATGTTCAACAAGCATTTCTGTTCATCATTATTTTTCCTAATGAAATAATTTATTCGCACTGTTAGAATAATGTTAGAAATTGATTAATGCACTGTGCGTAATGTAATTTGCATGACGTGATATAAACATAAGTAATATAATGCAAGTTGAATTGGATAAAAAATCCCCTTAATGACAAACACATGAATAAAGGGTTTCGTTTACAGTGAAACCTCTGAAACACCATCCCCTATAAACGACCGATTTTTCTTGGAACGGATGCAAATTCGTTTACTATAACGTAAAACATATACCTGCTAAGATTACATTTCTCCCCAACCAATCGACCTGCCTGATATTATAAACCGATTTTTCTAACTCTGCCTTTCAAGACCCTACGGCCACGATGGGAATATCACATGGCATTTCGCGTCTTTCTCGGTCGTGTCGCGAGAAGACGCATGATCGCAAGCACTGCTTGATACGGTCGCGATCATACGATATCTAGCGGCAAGACTGAGAAAGACGCCAAATACCGTGACATATTCCATCGTGAAGACGGGCCTTGAGAGGCAAAGTTGGAAAAATCGCAGTATATCAGCAATTTTCTTAATTTATAGCTTGAGAGAGACCACTTTCAGGAAAATGGTTAGAATATATATTGTATATCGAAATGTTCAGTTGTTAATTAAAGCGGAGGTCCTGGAATCGAATAACAATAAACCGTCACCACTGATATTGTATCTTGGCTGCTCGCTTCATTCCAATTTAATTTCGATTTTGTCTAATGTGACTGCGGATATGAAAATGACCGAACGATTAATTCTTTGAATTAAGTGAGCTTTCCGTATCTGACGTTCCTGGAAAAACATTCGTATTGAAGAATAGTATCTATGTCGGAAGTCAGGGTTATCGACTTACTCTTTTAACACTCGATTATTTGGATTGCGCCAGGAATCTATGCTTGGCTTTCCCCCAATACCAGAGCTTGATATTTTTTTAATTATGCGAAAAAGAAAAATGAATTTTTGGACTCCCAAAAGCCTTTAAAATGTTTATTAGAATAAAATATTAATTTTTCTAACACTCCAAAGTCTAGTAGATTAAGTCAAAACCTTGAGTGTGTCATAATATTCCATATTTTTGTAAAAAAAATCTAAATAAGCCACCACCCTGTAAGAATTCACTTTTTGGTGGAACCACCGCTTAATACAGGTTTCATTGTATTTTATAGGATGCCATAGATACAACCTCCTAAGAATGCTGCAACTGGATAGGGATTGCCTCCTAAGGAGTATCAAATAATCCTCCTGGCAGTCAAGGTGCAAGGTCCTTGCTAAAAGTTGTTTTGACCCCCCCCCTTCACACCACAACACACCCACCACACACCATAAGCGTACTTGCAGGGCAGTTCAGCGGGGCCAGGCTCCCTTGAAAATTTCGAAGGGGCCCCTGCAGGTCTCCTTAAAAACATTTTATTTCCGTAAATATGATGGGTTCCTTATTTTCCCCTTTATTTAAGCCGGCAATTGGCACACATTTGGAAAGAGGCATTCCAAACCATCTGACTTGTAATTCAACATATAATTAAAATAGTTCATCATTCAATTAAAAAGTAACAGTTGATTTTGTTATTAAAATTGTAATTTCATTTTCCTTTTATGTTTTAATTATTTTATAGTAAACTATGTCGTAAGTAAAAACAGTTTAATGGGAAAAGGGCCACGAAGGGGCGCCTACAAGTGCCTACAAATGTAGTCCCCCTTTTGTTGTAGGCTACGTACGCCTATCATCCAACAACTAAACAACGACAAACGACCCTTTGGAAACGTAGAGCAACTCCAATAGAATTCTCGAACCCTTCACAAGGAGACGTCCCATATAGTGATGCGATATCGACAATAAAAATCGATGTTAATGATAAATCGACCAAAAATCATCGATGTTTGTAAGTTGTTTAGAAACCTCTAACTTTAAATTCGTGCGCAGCAATTTAATTTGACAGTTGCAGTGCATTTTAATTTATAATTTAAATTTAACTGAAAACAAAGTTGAAAGCGCCTCTTCGTGTGGAAATTATGAGGAAGGACGAAAGAAGTACCGGGGCATCTGGATCATCTCTAGGGAGAGATAGAAGTCGGCTCGATGAAGGTAAAACAAATCGCGTTCATTTGGTTCGAGCACATGGACAATGGTACCAACAGTTATTAGATCGTATTGTAGTACTTTTGCAAAATTGTGATTTGTGCATTTTCATCCACGTACAAAAAACATCGGAAACGTGAAAATCAACATCATAGATACAAAAATATTGATGTTCAAAAAACATCACCTTCAATACATCGATGTTTAAAACATATTTTTATAGAACCATTGATGTTTTCAAAACAGACATCAATGTCCCATCCCTGGTCCCTTATCGCAATATTTAATGTTTTGTGACAATTGAGATACGTCGAACTTTGTGTCATGTTAAAAGATTAGAATATGGCCTCCTTTTCCATTAACATTAATCGCAACCTGCAGTCTCAGACTCGCATGCTCCTGATGACGGCACCCGTAGGTGACATCGCCATCCACCCGACACGTGCCTTGTGCTATTTGTTGTATTATGATCACATTGGCTGGCGAGTGTGTAGATAACAATTCTCTATTCAAAGATTTTCAAGTAAACATACCAACGCATCATAACAGTTGCTTTATCGATGTTCTTTATCTGGTGGAACTCTTCGACTTGATATTACTCTCTTGTCCAATTTGTTTACTTTGATCATTCAAGCAGTGGATGCAACACAACATAGTTTTTCGAAAATTTTAGAAAATGTAGTTAACAATGAAGTTCTAACAGTTTTGCAGAGGATTCAACTAGATAGCGCAAACTGCTCGTGTGCATCACCATGTCCTTTAATATTTAATGTGTTAAAGGGCTCTGCATGTTTTCCTTGTGACGTTACGTTCACAGAATTACGTAACGGCATATTTATGGTTACGTTCTAGCTAGCTAGGTCGAATTCAGCTGCCATCTGGGGGAGGATTCTAGCGGACGGCTACTCTGATTGGTAGTTTTTCGAGTTTTCTCCGATCAACACCAGGTGAATGCGGGAGCAATACCCTAATAAACGGGTCACGCCCGCACGCGAACTTACTTTCCTCTTCCTTATCCCCTTAGTTAATTTGAATGTACTATACCACCACGTCGGGAGCTTAGAGCTTGTCCCGGCTGTGGCGGTGCTCCGCTGCTGGGAGATACCTGGAGGGGGAAATTCAATCCGACGAGTATGTCGGCGTTGGATCTCACCATCCAGCGTGGGAAGAACACTGCCACCTCATAAAAGCATGCACTACACTTACTGGACTAATGACTATAGCACTTGACGCGCCTGGTAACACGAAATAATGAATAGTAACGGCAGAAAGCTCTGCTATCGCGAAATATCCAGTTTGGGACGTCCTCTTTCATTATGCAATTTGCGTTTGCTTGTGCGGCTGGTTTAGAGTTAGCACACTCACTGTGTCGTTACGATTTGAAACAAATGTACTTATGGTAAGTGACAAGTGTATTATACAGGAGCTACAGGATCGGGTAAATTATGCGGAAAACCTTACTTCGTGTTTCCCTAGCGTAACGTTGGAGTTCGCACTTGTACACAGCCTCCCAGCGTTGGGCGTAGTCTATGCGTTACGTTATTTCACAAAGTTTAAAAACATTACTCTTTCACGTAGAAATTGTACTCTTCAAACTTTCACGTAGGAATTGTTGGATTTTCCAAAAAAACTCCGTTCCCTACCGGGACGATCGTTTTACCTCACAATATGCATTGCTAGGTTCTGCGAGTAGACAAGTGAACCTTGGTCTCTAATGATGCTTATAAGAAAAGGGTTCCTATGAGATGGGTATCTGTCCCCGAGAGGTCGATGCAATTTTGAAGGGGGGGGGTTGTCTTGGATTGCACCAATCACAGACGAAATGGCTGTGTAAATATACAGTTTATTTACGTACATGTAATACATTTATCTACATTTATTTACATACATTTATCTACATGTGAGCCGTACCATTTACTGCCGGAGCATTCGCTCCCCATTAGCATCTGCCAATCACAGATCACCGTTCGACACGAGCTTGGTGCTCATACCCGTAAGCTTGCGGCCTCCCACGCACACTGGCTTCCTCGTAACAGAGGTTTCCGGAATAAATGTCCCATTGGTGACTTGTGGACGCACCAAATGTGTAACACACGTTCACGCCACTGTGGTGCGACCGTTCCTACCCTTAGGGGCAACTTTGGCCAATCCTGCAGCGCAAGAAAACGGAGAGGCAATACTAGCCAACAGGCGCGTGCATTACGTGTATAGAAATACAAAGCTTTTTCAAGTTTCTGTGCTCTGTTTCAGATATCTTACTCCAGCGAGTGCTTAGGTCGGGTCGTTTATACTTCGCCCGTCGGTTGGGTTGGTAAGAAGAAATGAGAGTTTTCCGTGTCAGCTGCTTAAAAAAAAATCACGATATTTTGAATGTGATCAATCAGCAGTGGCATTGTTAAATTGCGATGTTAATCCGCAATAGGCGGGCAAATCTGCATCGTAGCGGCGATTGAATTGAATTGAATTGCCTTATTTACGTGGCGAGACTCAGGCCATGAGGCCTGCTCTTCCGTCTGACCACGCAAATTTGTTACACTCCTTTCACCAACTAGCGGAAAGAAGGTATTACTGAGGCGACGAAAAACCGGCGATTGAATTTAGCTCAGAGGCGTCATTTAGGCTTGAGGATCTTTTACATGCAAGTAAATCTACTAACATGGGACAGCCGCTTTACTTCCCTCCGAAGGAAGGCGTACGAAGGATTTTTAGGCGAAGGCGATGGTGTAACGGTTAGCGTGTCGGACTGTTATACCCAAGTTTGCGGGTTCAAACCCGATCGAAGCCACGGATCAGGAAGCCATGGAACGGAAGCCATCGAAGCCATGGATTATTAGGGCGAAAAAATCCTTCGTACGCCTTCCTTCGGAGGGGAAGTAAAGCCGGCTGTCCCATGTTAGTAGATTTACTGCATGTAAAAGATCCTCAAGCCTAAATGACGCCTCTGAGCTAAATTCAAAATCGCCTGTTTCGTCGCCCAAGTGATACCTTCTTTCTTCGATAGAGGGTAAAAGGAACGTAGCGAAATTTGCGTGGTCAGACGGAAGAGCAGGCCTCGTGGCTTGAGTCTCGCCACGTAAAATAAGGCAATTCAATTCAATTCAATTCAATAGGAATGTACCTATAGGGGTGGAGAGGGCGGACTCGCGTGTCCCCGTCGCCTCCCACCGGTCTCAGGCTCGTGGTCTTGCGAGGTACATCTGGCGCCAGCACGGCGCCTTCCCTCTGGGCCTGGGCCCTTGGGTTTGGCCCTCCCTGGTTCCCTTTTGTGACGCATCCACACGTGCCCACTTTGGAAGGTCCCACGCTGTTCCGCTGTGTACTGCGCTGCCGCGTGCTGAGTAGGGGCGCTGCGGGGATCAATCAGGATCGCAATGAGGATCAACGGGTTGGTTGGCAGTGGATAGCCGAGTACGCGTCGGCGACAGATGGATTTCATCGATATGAAGATGCCCTTGATTGTAAAAGTATTGATACACGCTCGCTTTCTGATACAAAGCTTCAAAATATCTAATAATGAATTACAAATTCGCTCCTTCTTTTAGAATTGTTCATCATTCGCATTAACGAAAACCAACTTTTGTGCAGTGTATGAGATTTTGTTTTTTAAAGCTCGTATATGCGCACTTTTTTATTATAATTAAAATGATAATAGTACTACAAAGAATAATAATACATAAACGTAACTAATAATTTTTTAACATAATTTTTTTTATATTGTTCGTGTAAAGATTATATTCAATTGGTTTACGTGCGATTGTCTGTTACGATATGTTGCGTGTTATACTTTGTTGAAAAAAAATGAAGGGTGTCAATGAAACAAACCATTCTTTTAAAAGGTGTCGATGTAAGAGCAGGATTGGGAATTCCTGCTATAATAGAATAGTGTCCCAAGTTCAGTAACGGTAGTTGCGTCTGAGCGATGAAAGGGCTATTATGCTCACGATAAACTTTTGTTTCCCCATGGGTGAGTTTTTATCTCAGCGATGCAGATTTAATGGGCATTGAAATGGGTGGTCACAGAGGTCTTAGCAGAAGTAATTAGCTAACAGTATCGTCTGAAAGAAGATCGAGAAACGTGCAACACAAGTTTCTTTCAGTGTTTTAGAAGTTAGTTCACGTTCTAAAACGGTTCAGTATCAAACCAGCAGTGACCATAAGGATCTATATGCGAGACTTGCTATAGTCCTCTCAAAACATTGCTTAGACGTGAGGATATTGTTTTTAAGCTCTTATTAAAAGTATATTTCAAGGAACTTCTTCAACGCATCAGTATTCTTTTACAATTGGGATCTGGTGAGCTGTCGAAGTAAATTTTGGAGCTGTTGGGACCGACGGTGCTAAATTATGTGTGAATGGGCGCTCACGCCTTAGGAACAAATGAGAAACAATATTAAATGGTAAAGGACGTGAAGGGGGGGGCAAAGTACCTATCTGGCTTTTAAAACTACCTTTCATTCGCAGAAATACACGTGCAGGGTGCCCACTTTCTGGTAACATGGAGAACCGAAAAAAATCAGGGAATTTCATTGCTCTGGAAAAGTCAGGCTAAAATGAGAAGGGAAAGTCAAGGAAAATTTGACGAGGGTTATAAAACAAGATGTTTTCCTTAAAAACATTAGTGCATCATTTTTTTGCTCAATTTTTATTTGGTGAGAAAATATTGTTAATTTGTACTTGGTCACTACGAAATCAGACAGCTGACCAATTACTATCGGGGTAAGCGTAATATTTTCTTAGTAGTGTAATGTGAAATAAATCTTATCTGAAAAAAAAAAACAAGAAAAAACGCAAAAGAAAGTACTGTAAAACCGGGAATGGTCACAGAAATTTGTTTCGGGAAGTGGCCATCCTGACGTGGAAACCACACTTTTGTCAATTACTTTTGGATTTTTTTTTTGCGAACAAAATTAGCGTTTTCGAGGGGTTATCGTTGCCTTTTGGAACCAGTAAGTTTCCAAACTCGGTAGCGGGGAATGTTTTGACAGTGCCTGACAGCTGGAGCGTGAGCGATTGGAAGGTCGCGGTTGGATCCCCGCCAGGTGCGGGAGGTTTGCCTGGTGCTCTAAGGTGGCTCCACACATTCGGTATTCACCGCGTGGCAAGCGACTGTTGGCCCAATCCCGAGCAGCTGGGGTGCTCGGCGAATGCTGGCTTCCTTTGATGTCTAGACCGACGCGCGGTCCTTGGGGTGAGCACCGGATGCGTAGCGTTCTTTGCTCGGCAAATAGCACACAACTCGGTATTCGGCGAGCGGTCGCTTGCTACTTGTGGAGCCGCCTTTGAATTTGAATTGGCCTTATTTTACGTGTCGAGGCTCAGGTCATGAGGCCTGCTCTTCCGTCTGACGCAAATTTCGCTACACTCCTTTCACCATCTAGCGGAGAAAGAAGGTATTCCTTGGGCGACGAAACAGGCGACTTGAATGTAGCTCAGTGGCGTCATTAGGCTTGATCCTGCAGTAAATCTACTAACATGGGACAGCCGGCTTTACTTCCCTTCCGAAGGAAGACGTACGAAGGATTTTTTCGCCCTTAAAAATCCACTGCTTCGATCGTGTTTGAACCCGCGAACTTGGGAATAACAGCCCGATACGCTGACAGTTACACCATCGCCGCCCCCGATGCGCCGCCTTTACACCGATTCCAGGCGAATGCCGGCGCAACACTAGAAAACGGGCCATGGAACGTGATCCTTCCCTATCTTGTTCTCTTTCCCACCCTTACGGTCGAGCAATGAGTTGATCTATCCATCTCACTGATCTAGGAAACCTCCCACAAGCATTGGAAGCGGTCATGAAGAGGACTGTCGATCCGGAAAAGGAGTAGGAAATCATATTTTTCTTCGAAAACCTTTATTTGTTAGCATATACAAATAATTTACTTTTGGTCTTGGACGCATTATACTTGTGATTTACCGTGAGAACGCAAGTACACAGTGAATTTCATGCGTTAGGGCTCATATAAGCTTGGGTGGTTCAGGGCATCAATTGATATCACTGTCCAGCCTCCGACCGGGAGGTCCGAGAGTTCGAGTCGGTGTCAGAGTCTTCAACACTAACTAGATAGCTAGGTAGAATGCAACCGCTGTAAGGAGGAGAATTCTAGCGGTTTTCTCCTACCAAACCAGGAGAATGCCGGAGCAGTATCCGAACAAACGGGCCACGGGCGATCTTTGCTTCCTTTCCTTTATTTTCTCCCCTCTCCTTACACTCACGTACAGTTTTACGTTCACGAAAGTTTTACACATCTCAGAAACTTGGAGCTTACTCGACTGGGTCGGTGCCCTGCTGGAGGAGATACTTGGAGGGGAAACCCCACAAATCAACCTGTAGGTGAGCAACGTGTCTCACGTTCCAGTGGGAGAGGAGCACTCCCTCCACCTATCGGTATACAACATGCACTACACTTACGGGAATAATGACTAAAGAAGTTATCGACACCGGATCCATTAAATCCTTACTCATTTCTGGAGAGCCTTTTGAAAGTTTGAAGGTTTTCTCACTTCGAAAAGTAAAACGCTATGTTATTTTGTTCATGGGTTTTGTACAAGTTTGTAAAATCTCTCTCTCTCTCTCTCTCTCTCTCTCTATATATATATATATATATATATATATATATATTATATATATATATATATATCAAACAGGATGTTGGTATATACAGGGTGAGTCACGTAACTTTAGCACCTCCTGTAACTTTTGAACGGTTGAAGTTATTGCAATGCAGTTTTCACGAAAGTGCATGAGGAAAGGGGCTAATTGATACGTGCATTAATTTCTATTTTATCACTTGTATTTTACGAGATTTTTTAGGTAACTTTGTTTTTTCAAATGGATCTATACATATTTTTTCAGTCCACCATGACGAGCGTAAAAAGACGAATCCAATGATGTACATATTGTCATATGTTAGATAAGGATTTTTTTGATTAATTTTGATTTTTGCGACCGGGGTTTAACGGACGTTTTGAATAGTCCACCACACAAGGTCATGCAGCGCTCCACCAGCACACGTGCGCCCGGCGAAGGGAAGGGATCTTATTTGAAATATGAAACATAGTATTCCAAGTATTCACAAAACCATTGCAGTTTTTTCCTGAACTGTGCTTTCCATCCTTCTGCAATTTCACATTTTCGTCTTTCTTTGATTGAAGGAATTAAAGGATGGAAAATAAGGATTTGTCATAAGTTTGTATTGTAATAAAATTGTTTATAACTTCAACTCCATTTAAGGGATTTCATAAGATACGTAGTAATGGGATCTTGAAACAAAGCACAATAAGAATAAATAATTAAAACTGTACAAAAATATATTGTATATTTTGAGCAAACAATTTCAATGTTAATACGAATATAATAATAACTTAGGGATAGAAATAATCTTATTTCAATAAATACTACTTAAGACAAATCGGTATTTTCAATCCCTAAGAAACCAAATTACTGAAAATGGATTAAGATGAAAAGGAGAGTTCAGGAAAAAGTAGCAAGAGTTTTGTGAATATTTTTCGTATCCTCAAGTACTTAAATCCCTTCCCTTCCCCAACCCCGCGTTTGCTGGGGGAGCGTTGCGTGACTTGTGGGGCTGACAGTTACAATGAAAATATCCGTTAAACACTAGTCGCAAAAAATCACAATTACTCAAAAAAATGCTTATCTAACATATGACAATATTTATATCTTTGGATTTGTCTTTTTACGCTTGTCATGATAGACTGAAAAAATATGCATAGTCCCATTTGAAAAAAACAAAGTTACCTCAAATATCTCGTAAAATAAAAGTGATAAAAGAGAAATCAATACATATATCAATTAGCCCCATTCCCTCATTCACTTCCGTGAAAACTGCATTGCAATAACTTCAACCGTTCAAAAGTTACAGGAGGTGCTAAAGTTACGTGACTCACCCTGTATATAAGAGCTAAACTCCGACACCTTTGGACCGATCTCCATGAAAGTTGGCACTTCTATCTGTTTCTTCACCAGAAGAAGGTTTGTGCTGTTAATTCGGTTGTGTCTCCACGTTGTAGAACAAAACTAAAATATTCACGTCAAATGCAACCCGCAACACACTCGGCAGCATTTTGAACCTGTATCGTTAAATAACTCCTAAACGAGGCGTTCTAGCGCTTTAAAAACTAAAATATTGAACCGAAGGCCTTAAAGAAACGGCTTTCACACCGTAATCTACAGAATGAGCTCTTCTTGAACATTCTATTACATTTTTGCTGGTCGGGCGCTTCCCGATATTACCTCACATGCTCAGAGACGTGCAGAATCTGCAAGTTCATGTGAATGAGGGGGACAGAGCGGTAGAGACACAGACAGACAGGGATAGGGTGAGGGAGAGAGACAGTGAAAAGAAAAAGGGAGATGGGGGGGGGAAAGAGGGAGATGAAGGGCAGGACGTCTGCCGATTTTTCCTAGTGTTGTAGATACGAGAATAGATCGAGCGTGCCGAAACATAATGTTAGTCAAAAAATTTCCCAAAGTGGTCATTCCGTAACCACGAAGTGTCAATCACGTCCTTAACGTAATGGAACCGCAGCGCCTCCCACGCGCTTCTCTGCCGACCTCCAACCTCGCGCCCTCCGCCCGCCCTCGCCGCCCTGCGCGTCGCGCGCCTCGCAAATGCCAGCGCGGGCCGTTGCCTCCGCCGCAGAGGCGACATTCCGCCAGGCCGGCATCGATCCGAGGACCTCCGAGTCCGCCGCAGTGCCGCAGACGCAATCGCCGCCTCCGCCTCGCCCGAGCGCCGCTTGCCCTGTGTTTTCCCCAGCCCCGCCCCCTCGCAGGGGTGCGGGTGAATCGCCCCGTTTCTTAACCACCACACCCAACCCTTGGGGTGAGGTCGACCTCACTCGTATATAGATTGCGGTACCAAAAAGTCATTCATGGAGCCTCATTTTGTAATTTGTACACGGAATCTGGAAAGTATAACCAAATGAATGCCTTTGGTCTGTTAGTTGCACGTCGGAGTGTTAGTGTATTTCTTTCCTCTGTACTTGAATGTTTTGGAATCATGTCAATAATACGATCTCGAATATTGGCTGTAGAATCCGTGTTTAGGTTAATTAATCATCTGTAATATCACACGCGTGTCCGGATTATGACCTATTAGTGATGTTCTGGAGATGGTTGAGATTGATTCACGTGGTGAGGAGATACGCAAAAAAATGTATATACCACTAGACATCGCATGATCACGGCCGCATCAAGCAGTGTTTGCGATCATGCGACGTCTAGCGGCACGAACGAGAAAGATGCGAAAAGCCGTGTGATATTCCATCGTGAGCATAAGGGCTTGAGGGCGGAGTTACAAAAACCGCACTAAAGTGACGCGATCGTGTTGGGACTGCTTAAACTTGCCCGTAAACAGCGACCGAATCTGTGGGCGTCTTCCGTCCGTGCAGCCCAAGGCGCGACGCGCGGGCAAAAACCGCGGACCTTGGACGGAATGCCTTCGCCAGGCGCGTATGCGGCGGCGTCCCGCTGGGAGCGACTTTTCCACTCGCCCAGCTCTCTGGAACGCTCATTTGCAAGAGGGATGCGACCTGGTTGCCGCAGAACATTTTTAACAGCGTTTTGCGGCTTCAAGGGTATAACGGTTAGCGTATCGCCCGCTATTTCCCGACGGTTGCATTACCCAAGAAGCCACGACCACACGTAATGGGAGCTATCCACTCTGCGACAAACTGCGTTTACTTCAGTAAACAATCCTTGTCTCAAACCGCGCACAAGCAGTTTGTCCGTAATTAATGCAGAAGATTTCAATGTGAACAATAAACTACTTTGGCATATTTACTAATGTAAATGTATAAATTATGAAGATATACGTCTTAGAAGAAAAAAAAATTGTATACAATTCTTGACAATATTGGTTTGGAAATAGTTAATATGAAAGCAAGGGTTATAAATAAACTACAATTATTTAAAACATGGGTTTTATCAATATTAAATGCCAAGAAAATATCTAGAATACATTTTCAGAACAAGAAACATGAACATAGTCAATTATACATGGGCAGTATAGGACGCGTGTGTCTGCCCTGGCGTAGACAGGAACTCTTCCCTTCGCGAGGTACCAGCGCCGCCCTTCAAAGGAGTTTTCGACACGCTTCATTGATGGACGCATAAGCAAACTAAAAGCGAAACGGATTAGGAAGTGAAAACCAACAGGAAGTTGCTTCCATGGAAGTTATCTTCTCTCTGCCGTTACAGTTCGCCGCGTCTTCTATTAACGTGACGACTCGGATAAAACATGTGTTGAGAAAACTTTGTGTTCATGGCTGGGGACAAAAAAATAGACGATAATTGTATTGTGGTACACGTGCGTTGTTAATCTACGGAAATAATGTGGCTAGTTGCTTTGCTACATGAGCTAAGAAGGGACCCAGAATGTTCCTGCTATGAGCCTTAGCAGCCAGATTCATCAAATCGCAGATAATCTAGCACTATTATGACCAAGATCGTCAAACATTTGTATCACGCTTTTGCGAAGGTAAAAATGTAACGCGAAGAATTAAATATTTGTTGGCGAATACACTTTTCGTTTTATTGGAATTTTAACTGTAATATCTTTTCATTTTAATTTTTCTGTGAAGTGACTGCTTACAATTGTATTAAACCGATCCAATCCTTCCGATTGGATGACATCGTAATAGCTGATTTATGTCCGAGGGAGCTCTGAATAAATCCAAGTATACGGGAAAATATATTACAACACATACGATACTTCAGTAATAAGCGATGCTTCTTTAGCACCAGTTGTAAAAACTTGCATTAACGACATATTTAAAACATCACATTGATAATCGCGAGTGGTACGAGTACCAATTACGTTTCGTACTTCAGCTTTCATAAACCGATGTTTAGTAGTATTACCAAAATAACAGTGTGCAGTTCATAATACAAGTAATCTCTGTACAATAAGGCAAATAAATGTACTTCACTAAATATTCATTGTTTTAGTTCGATGGGAAATATTCTCAAGCCCTTGCGGCAAAAACTATGATCTGAGATGTTTCTAGCAAGGGAGAAATTGCGTTTTTTTTTATCACGCCATCGGGAGGCAGGCCTTTCTTTCTTCCCTTTCTCCTGCAGCAGGGAGAGCGCAGTACGTTTTTCCCCTTTGATGAGCAGATCGTTGCTTCAGCCGATGCTGTCCTGCGCGTCCAAGAGAGAGAGAGAGGGGGGCGGTGGTCGAGAAAGCTCCCCACTCCCCTTGGGGAGGGAGGGGCTGGGCGTCTAGCGAAGCCGTCACGCTTCACGCCCCGCGGTCGCTCAAAAACAAGACGAAAAAAAAGAATGCTGCTTCACCGACGTGGAAAGTCGCCCGTTGCATCGAGCAGCATGCGGACTGCAACACTGCTGTCTTCGAGCGAGAGTTCGCAGAGAACCTTCGGGTCTGTATAGTAATTTTGCGTAGTGGACTGTAGCGGAATCACGCGCCCCTCAACGGGCGCCTCTCTGAAACAGTATAAACTGTAATGAATCTGTAAAATAAAACAAACAAACGCTGATCGGAAGCTTCTTCACGCCAGGCAATTTTTTGCCTACAGTCAGCGCTGAATGCGCTCCGCAATATTTCTGTAGGGTAGTAATTTGGGCAGTACTACTAAGCGAAGAGACCGCTACCGCGCTCTCTTAACCTAACAGTTAAAACCGCTGCTACCGATTAACCTAACAGTTAACTGCGTCACCGACGCCACATTAAATAATAAAAAAATACAAAAAAGGTGTGGCCGTTCTTGTCGGATGTTCGTTCGGGCTACGGCCACACCCCACCTTAGAAAAGTGTTCGAAAATCTAATCCGAATGCTCTCAAGAAGAGATGTTCTGATGATTATATTCTTTCAGTATTATCAGGTGGTTTATTAGAAAATTGGTAGATTGACGAGCTCATATTCTATAACATACTGTTCCATTTTTATAGATTAATAATAGCATGTATTTTGTAATTGAAATAGTCCTACAAAAGGGGATTATTGCATTAGCGTTATTGTACAAGTTACTCATAATACAGTTATCCTATAAAACGGAAATTATTCTACGGGGAGTGGCTACGCTGGCGATAAACCTTTACCTCGCGAATGATCCATATCCTACAGCGCATATTGTAAACAGCGGCGTCCGGGGTATACACTCTAGCGACCTGCGCCATTCATCGCCAAGGTGCTGTGGACCGCCTCTTGTCATCACGTGTAGCTGTCGTCACAGCTGCTTGTGGTGTCAAGCTGCTTGTGGATTGCGCTTGGACATGCGGTTCGTGTTGTTACCGCTAGATCGCAGCTCTAAAAAATGCAAAAACACATTTATTGAGAAGTTTTCATTCTTCTGAAGAACCTTCTGGATGAATCCAAGAACAATTCATCAGTTCCTCACCAGGACAGCGAGACGAGTAGAATGACGCCTCATTAGTCTCGATTAGTGGACTAGAAGGGGTCTAACCGTGAGTGACGGACGAGTGGATGATTTAAGGGATGATTTTCTGTTTTGATGATTTTGTGTTTTCGAGCGCTTCAACCATTACGGTCCTTAGTCCCGTAATGGTAGCGCATGCTATTCCTCGAGCTCGAACTAAATTAGAGATATGGATGTAAAATAGAGACTCGAAGTCTTTATGTCGAGACACTACCAGACCTACCTTCACCTGGGTGAGAAGAGAGGGGCAACTGAATATCTGCTCAGCGTTCGCATTTTCTTTGGTAAATGACATTGGTCCGTACGCCGATATCCACTAAACTGCATCCGCCGCTCGCCACGAGTTATCGGAACGGTTCCGCCTGCAATCGCACCTCCTCGCAACGTGCGAACGACGCGGGCCACGCTTAGCTCAGGGCTTTGTGGAACTAGCAGACTCGGGTCTCTAACAGTCTGGCGCAAGCGATTCCTCATATGCCGCTTGGCCTAAGTTATCGGAACAGTTCCTTTCCACCTGCAGCCGGGCCGAACCCCACCAACTAGCGACGCGCGAATGGACTTGAGCGTAGCTCAGGGTTTCGTGGAAGTGGAAGGTTCAGGGAGTCTACGGTCCGATTAAAATAAGTTGGTGATTGACAGTTGTGTTTCTGAAGCTGCAGCTTCATACAATGTGAATGCATGATTTGGTTACTTTAACAAGTATTTATTTCAAGTGTTTATTTTCGTGTCCCGGGAACATGTGCTCATTCGCAATTATCAGTCACCAGCTTATTTTAATCCGATTGTAGTCTGACGCAGGTCTCTAGTCGTACAGTTGGCAGCTTATAGACTATGTCAGTGTATTTATGGGTACTAATGTATTTAAGAGGCCAGTGTCCCGTGAATCGCGACTGAGGACTGATTTTCTATTGGGTGAGAAATTAGGTTTTTCGTAATCGTGATGGGCCGTCTACTGAACGTCTTTCCGTTATGGAATGTCTAATTCTTTGAGGATCTGATGATGTGAATATTTGGGTGATTGGATAAACCCAGTTGGCTTGGCTTTGGCTTGGCTTGGATTGGCTTTTAGGATTCATGCGCCCTAAGGGTACATGCCTCTATCTCCTTCAACCTAGAAAACTCTCAATGTTTTCTCTTACAGTTTTCTTGTGCTTGAATTACATAATATTAGCTGAAGCCTGCGGGTAAATCGCATAAAAGGAGTCGTAGAAAAGTCACTACCGAAAAGTTATACATATGTATTACTATACGGCAAATCGAAAACCGCAAACACATTTTTTCTCTTCGTTCTTATAATGCAAAACTGATGAAATGAGGAAGGTTGACAAATTCTGTGCGCTAAACGTAATTGAATTATATTTACCAAGGTCTCTACACGTATGTTGTAATGAACTATTGTAGGATACTCTGCTATCAACATTAACTGAGTAATGCAAAACTTATAATTGTAATCACTGGACAGTTTTTATACTGGGACACATAGGCTAGACGATAGCTGTATTTTTGCGTTTATTTATACCTTCGCATATTAAAATTGTGAATTTTCGAACTTCAACGCTCGCCATCTTCGCTTCGTCAACTATAACTTCTCGATGAAAGGATGCTCTTGAACAGTAATTGGTTTTGAAAATGACATAATGAAACAAACGACGGCAGATAAGTGTTCATTCTATTTTACAGTTTAATTGAAATTTAATGTTTATGCTATAAAACTGGCGAAAATAGAAAACTAAAAATTCAATTAAAGCAAAAATTACGAAATTTGGTTTTACAGAAACCTCAAATTGCTTTCTGATCGAAAACCCTTTGCGTTTGAAATATAAAGATTAATTAAAATAAATCGTATAATGTCCTGTCATTTTTAATATCAGATAATTTTCCAATCGCTTCAAACTGAAGGTCTTCCGTACAAATTCACTCGACCCACATGTGTGTTGTTACGCTGTTCTGTTCCTGGCGTTGCAACTGTTTTGCAGAATTCAGACCGACCCAATGCGACTACAGCCGCACCGAGCGTTGTCAAGAACGAAGGGATCGAGTCTAGTGGAAGCCAGGGTTTGGCTTTATGATTGTGTCGTGGAGGCATCATTCAGAGAATCGAACCGACGAAGACTGAACCTGGGTTTGGATGTGAGAATTTCTCTTTCCGTGCCCTCCACCGTAACTTGAACGTAGGAATATGGAGCCTAGGGAGACTTGATCGCGACCGGATCAAGCAGTGCGTGCGACATCTAGCTGCACGACCGAGAAAGACGCGAAATGCCGTGACATATTCCATCGTGGAGACGCGCCACTTTATAAAAAGCGAAGTATACACCTGATTGACGACGATCATGCCAACACGCGCATGAGTTGTCAGTGGAGTCGTGATGAAAGATTGACTGACGTTCGGGAACATCTTGAAGAAGAGTTCACGCGAGGCAGCGCTGGGAACTGCGCAGAAGATATGCGTTGGCCAAGCTATTGTGAAAAGAACAGCAAAAAACAAACAAACAAAAAACAATGGGCTGTAAGCGCTATCGTGCATATGCTAATTCATATCGCCAAACCCATTAACAGTCGAGGGGACCAGCCAGTCGGGGCAAGTAAACAGGGAAAGCTCTGTGAGAAGGAACGTGTTTAATTTTTCTGTACGAACCGCATGCGTGCTACGTAGTTTTTCCCTCCCTCGTGGAAAGGACGGACTTCCAGAGGAAGTGTCGGCCAACGGGTCATCATGGGAAGGAGGAGGGAGCGATGAGGGCGTGTGTATTTGAGAGTAGTGCGGAGAACTGTGCTATTGTGAGGCTTTTTATGGTTATGGCGAACAGAAATGTCTCAGGTGCTGAAATATATATAAAAAAATTCACATCACGAAAAGACTACTTTCTAGGTAACGATTCAGAGTGAGGTATCATTGTACTCTAATCAATATTCGTGTTTTTATTTGGAGAAACTCCCAAGTGTTTGAGAATTCAGTTGTTAAAGGACAGATTGATCGTGCATCTGCTCGTTCCATGTAACGTTCTCATGAGTGAAAGTTACAGTAATAATTCGTTGGGTTCGTTTGTTTTTTTTGAATTAGGAAAGGAAAAGGTGTTAACTAAGAAATATTAGTTCTGACGTGTGTGAACAAGGATGGAAAGGTGTTTGTTTCTGGATCATGCGACATTTCCCTTTAACCCGTATGGTTAAAAGAGACGAAGATTAGAAGGGGAATGTTTTGGAGCAAATTAGGGAGTGAAATGTTTCCTACACGTAATAACAAAATCTAACATTTACAAAAAAATCTTCGATAGTTAGAAGATAAAAATATAACATTGTTTTATGGCAAGAAAAATGTTTGTAAAATGAAATAAAACGGTACTGAAGTTGTAGGAGAATTGAAACATTAATATTGTCGTAGAGCGATGCAATTAAAACATCAGTAAGCAAGTCCAAGTCAGATACCGCCAGGTACCAAATAAAAAGAAAATGTCGGGGATTCACTTGAAAATGGAGGACCGTAGTGTGATACTCAAAGATGGAAGTGTGAACAGCTGATTGACGTGTTTTAAGTCTTTGCGGAACTAACTAAATGCTAAACTGGAAGAAAGGGGCCTCTTGCAAGTGCATTTTTCATAACAGGCGTGAGTGGCGATTGATTTCGGGAGCGCCGATTACTGAGGTCCTTATATGGATGAGTTTAAAGTTTGTGTTATCTCTCAAGTGGACTGGGACGTGAGATCCGGGACCGACCTACTCACGGGGATTCCCACTGTAGCTATCTCCGTCAGCGGGGCAAGCTCTGAGCTCCCGAGAGGTCTCCCGGCATTTGATAGTGCAGTGCATGCATATATGGGTGTTTGTGTGTACAGAAAGAGGTGACAAAGGGATGACGAAAGACAGCGTGCGGTTCATGTCCCGATTTTTGGCTACTGCTCCAGCATTCGATTAGTATTAATCTGAGAAACCACAGAAGTCTGCCAGTAAGAGTAGCCGGCCTGTTTTCCTCCAGATACTGGCTGAATTCTACCCAGCTATCTGCTTACTTTCAAAAATTCCCTCACCAGTAGGACTTGAACCCTAGGACCTCTCGGTTAAAGTTTCTGCTGTGGCAATATTGTTGCAGCTGAGCTTTCACTCCCAGTCTTCTTAATCAGCATTCGATGTAATCATAATCAGCACAATCGCATTTCAGATGATGTTTCTTAAGCTTTCTGACTCTGCGCAGATGTGTTATTATATTCTGCGGCTATTCTATTCGTTGCGGTGTAGTATTATATCGTGGGAAACGCGTTCCGTTTGCAGGCTAGAGTGGAATTGCCTTGCTAGACAGAATCTTCTTTTTTTTCTTCTTTCTTTCTTTCTGGAAGTATTATCTAAACGGACGAATTCACTGGCAGGCGTTTCGAACTGAGTCAGCACATGCAATGTTTGTTATAATATGTAACTCTTCAGCTCCTTTCTTTTGAGCTCTCATTCTTTTTATCTCTGTTAATAGGTTCTGACCTCTGAAATTCCTTTCACAAGAACAGAAGTCCGGGGAATTGGGTGTCCATGAGAAATTTCCCTCAGTTTGAAAGTTGGGCTACGTGGGAATTGAATTTACAGAATGGCTAGCTTTTTTGATTTTAGAAAAAATATCCATTTTGGAAGGGATGATGGCAGAGCAGTATTCCGAAAGCTTTTACGTGACGTGGGTTACATACAAAATATAATAAGCTTATCTAGGGTTATGCTAAAGCCGAATGGTCTGCTATGCACACTATCTCTGAAATTTAACGACTCGAAAACACCACGTTTTGTGAGTTTTCACAGAGTGAATAAAATATTTTCCGCAATCAGTGAAGTCACTGAGGTTAAGGGGAGTACAAAACAAAATAGTATAGGAAAGTTGCAAACGTTTCAGCTACTTGATTTGCAGATCTCTTCATTGCTTTAGATGGATATCTATATTACCAATTTCCAATGCACCAAATTGAAAGAAAACTGCATCTAGTCAGAGATAACTATGGTGCCGTGCGGTTCCATAAATGGATGATGATGATAGTAATAATAATAATAATAATAATAATAATAATAATAATAATAATAGTAATAATAATAATAATAGTAATAATATAATAATAATAATAATAATAATAATAATAATAATTAAAACTGTTTCCACATTTACTTCACTATGCTATTGCAGTATTCAGAAGACTATTTTGATTAAAATATTTAATGTATTGTACTGCTATACAAGAGTATTTTATTTGTTGTTCTTCAGCAATGTGCATGACTCTTTTTGGAAAAGTATTTTGTGTGATTTTTGTTCAGATGCCATTTTGCTGGTAGTGGCCACTAGTAAAAATGAAATGGTTAGGAAACACACAGGCGCGCGCATCAGAAAAGTATGAAAATAATACTAATAGTCCAAATTAAAATGTTTGCATTTTGGAATGAAAACTCAATTCCATGAAAAGTAATGTTTACTGTTTGTTTAAGATTTTTTGTTCACACGTGGTGTGTGTTCTTTTCACGTGAGATCGTGTTTGCGAAGTGCGAAAATCCTGCTGCTTTCGTGCGTATAGTTATTCCCACGCCCGTGTCCTCGCTATTGCATATCATACCTGACTGTCGTTTTACGTTGGTTGACACGGGGCCTGGAATTGTTTGAATGTAAAGCGTGTATTCTTTTCCTTTTATCTTGGACGCGATAACACATGAAGAGTATTTAGCAGTCGTGAGACCCAGAACTTTCACGATTCTTACTTTGTGCGACAAGCGACTATCAATGTTGTTGTCACTTAAGGACGATGTTGGTTCGCTTATATTGGACCAGATTGGAGTTCTTTTCCTCCAGCAAGGTTTATTGAATTATTAAAAATTTGAGTATATCACGTCAAAAAGTCTCCCCCTCTGCGATTTACGAAATGTGACTTAATGTTAGTGGTTTGTGCTTCTGAAGGGGGTCTCGATTCTCGAACAAAAGTGACCGAAGTGAAAAATAGGTGGAGATCTTTAATTTTTATTCACCACTTGGACCTTGTTTATAGTCTCCTTTATAATATATAATTTCTTAATTTTTGTCACTTTGATTGGTCCAACATTTTCGTTTATTCTGAAGCAATGAATATATAGTTTTTCGAGCGAATAATGTTATTTGTTAACGAACTTACATACAATTGGTGTGTTTCCGAACATGTTTGTAGAGAAATGTCTATTGCCGTGTGACTCGGAAGAGATTGCTTTCTAAAACTACAGTATGTAGTTTGGCTCTCTATTTTGAGAGCTAAGTTTCGCAGAAATTTTGGGACTTTGGTTCATTTTGTGGACCTTAAAAAATCTAACCCATAAAAGTTTTTTGAAACAGTTTTTTTGTAGCTTTTTATTCGAGAACACAAACACAATTACGACTGTTGCCCAGTGTAACGAACTTGCTCCGTTCTTCAGTCATGTACATGACTGTCCATCACGACATTCTTAAGGGCGGTGTTATAAAAAATACGTGCTTGTTAGTCTCTCCTGCAACGGCAACAGTATGTTTTATCAGTACATTGTAATAAATGGAACTGCCAGGAATACAGAAATATCGTATTGTCAAGGCAGATCTGTGTCGTGTGTAACGGACATGTAGGTCAGAGTACCTAACACAGCTTTTGCGAGTATTAGAAAATAAAAGAAAGGTTATAAAAAACATAAAAGGTGTCGATGGTGATTTGCGCTACTGAATGTACGAGAAATTGTTTGTGATTTAATCAACGAATCTGCAAATCAACGAAGAACCTGTGCCTTTCAAGAAATATTGTTTACGACAGGAGAAAAAAATCATTTGTTCTCAGAGCCATGTGCATTCCGAGTAAGTGTATTGATATCACAAATGAGCCCATCTGTCAACCAAACTTCGTTCATTATTTAGGGTGGGTCGTAATTTTCAACCTTCTACAGTAAAGGAAAAACTTCTAGGAATATTCCAAACCTGTCTCATTAGAAAGAGAAGGTATTGAAGCTTTCAGAAAAGTTAATTTGAGTATCCAACGGAGGCATTCAGTGCCCAATGTTACTGGTGGATCTACAAATTATAGACTTTCTCGTGTAAGTTAGTTATTCTCATATGTACGGGCTAGCTGTATAACTAAATACTCCTTATTCTTGTGCATAAAACATGTCTTCCATGAGCAATAGAATTTTTAAGGAAAAGGAGGGCCTTGTAGGTTAAAAAAACGAACAAAAAACTTCGCAAATAACAGATTTTGCACATTGGGCGGTATTCTGCAAAACGTATTTTCTTTCCGCGAGCCGACGCATTTTATTCGCCCAACGGCAACCAATCCAGCGACCTGTCAATGAGCTGCAATCAGGGCTCCGTGACTTGGAAAATTCTCCGGTCACCTCCAAGGCCTCAGTCTTTCTCGCTCCTCCTTTTCTTTCCTGTGCGGGCGGCCCGCTGCACCGCCGCACTGCTTTCGCAATACTCCTCTTCGTCGGTGGTGAAGCGGTTAGCGTATCGGTCTGTTGTGCGGAAGGTGCGAACGCGAACGAAGCTGTGGATTTCTAAGGGCGAAAAAATAATTCGTTCGCATTCCTACGGAGGGGAAGTAAAGCCGATTGTCCCATGTTGTAGATTTACTGTGAAAGATCCTCAAGACTTAAAAAAGCCTCTGAGCTAAATTCAAAAGCTGTTTCATATCCTTAGGGATACTTTCTTTCGCTGCTAGATGGGGAAAGGACGTAGTGAAATTTGCGTGGTGAGGCGGAAGAGCAGACCGATGACCTGAGCCTCGCCACAGAAAAGAAGCCATCATTGAATTGAATTGGAATGGAATTGGGATTTGAATTGAAAACTTCTGTTGCGGTTAGAGGAGTGTTGATGTGCGTTTCCAAGAACAAGCTGAAAGAGATTGCACTGAAAATCCTGCAAATGAAAATAGCAGAAAAATGAGAAAGTCTCCGTTGAGTAGAAACATTCATCCTCTCGCGTGCAGTATTTGATGTTCAGTGACATTGATACCAGTTCGAAAATATTCTTTCCCACGAAGACTATAGATCAGTTTCAGACAAGCGCAGCACGTTGGGTGGACATTGAAGGTAGTAGGTACCTGTCTCTACGAACGAATCAATAGGCGGTGCAATTACTCTTGGTGCTTGACAGTGGGGCCTCAGCAGAAACAGCGTTGCCGCACTTCACTGCCCTTGCCACTTGCGCGCTGCATGGTCTTTATTTTGGAATACCAGATTTCAGACCTATTCTTTCGATATTTATCAGTCCGATTCTTTTACTGTCTGGATTATTTTAATGAGGTGATATTTTGATCGCAGGCGTTTTAAAGGGCAGAAGTGCTCCGCCGATACGACGCTCTAATCCCCTTCATTTATTCATTCTGATTTGTGGGCAAAAGGAAGATTACGTCACTGAAATGCTGCTGCTAATGGTGTCACTAGGAAAGCACTGCCGGCGACATCACGTGACCGTCAAAGGTCAAGCAAAAAGAAGTTTGGCGCGACGTATGGTCTTCTCGGAACTGACCTTGAAGTGAAGGCACGTGGCCACGTTTGGCAACACGTGCCCGCGACCGCCCCGGGACCAGCTGTTTGGGCCGGGCTTGCGCTACCGCGAGCGGTACCGAAATTGGTCGTCACTTGCCAGGCGTGGCGGGCGCGCAACAGTAGGCAGTTCGACAGGCTGAAGAGCAGGCGTGTTCCTCCAGGTGTGACCGTGCCTCCTTCCCCCACTCCTCTCTCGCTCGTTTTCCCTCCCACTCCGCCCCCGCCGCCCGCACTGCCGCCGCCGGCTGCTCCGCGGCCCGTGACTCACCGCCCGCTCGACTCGCCACCGCCACCGCCGCCTCGCCCTCGGACCGTCCGACGCGCGCCAGTCAGTGCGGCGACTTGATCGCCCGCGGGGTCGCAGCGGTGTGCGGAGTGGAGTGGCGGTGCGTTGTGTGCGTGCGCAGACTCGTGTGTATTGGTGCGTGTGCTGCGTGCGGGTCCGCCGGTGGTCGCCGCGGTCGGCCCGTTTCGGCGCCGCTGCGTCTGGTCGCGGCCCGGGGCGAGCGAGCGAAGGGGGAGGAGGAGGAGGTAGCGGCGGATTCGTGAGCACCGGTGAGTGACCTGCCTGTTGGGCGCTTGCGGAGCGCGCTGGTTCGAGGACCTGGCTTCTGCTGTTGCTGCTCGAGGTTCGGATGCCTCGGCATTTTTTTTCCTCGGAATTGCGGTCTCGATGCCTCTTCAGTAATGAACGGTGGCTGTTGAGGAGAGACGAATAAAAAAAATCTGGCGGGAATTTTTAATATCGAAGAATAAGAAAAAATGTGGTAATTGTTCTGTTAGTTACCGCATTCTAAGCTACTTTACTCGTGCTTTAGGAATGCTATTTTCTTCCCTTGTCGTCAAAGTGGGTCTTAAGCCCTGTAATAATAATTAATAATAATAATAATAATAATAATAATAAAAATATTTACAATGCTTTTATTGTATACATTTTATATAATTTTTTATAGTTTTTTTGTAGTCCTGAAAAGTTCCAATGATTTAACATTATTAGCGCCTTAGCATTTACAAAAACAATGTATACGTAAAATGATTGTTGTTGAGAATATGCAGTTATCTTTCCATTTTTGTTCCAATTACAACTTGCACGTTTATTTATTTGTGCCAAAGCAGTGGCAGTCTGAATAAATCAAATCAATTGTGTAAATATAAAATAGTGTCCGCCACTTTAAAGGGAACTTAATTAGCAACTTTATTTTCCATAATAATAAAAATAATAATAATAATAATATTATATTATTATAGAATTTTTTAAAGGTTACCCTGCTTTGATATTTGTGAGGTAGCAGTTTAAGATAATAATTTGTGGATTATAATAATAATAATAATAATAATAATAATAATAATAATAATAATGAGCTGAATAAAATAGAATCGATTCTCGGAGGCATTGTGCCGAATCCAATCCGTGTCCAAGCCCCACGCGTCCATGCCCG
>JAHLJT010002778.1:0-26356 GCA_031308135.1 Acheta domesticus | reverse complement strand
TGTCCACTGGGATAGGAACGCAGGTTGACAATATGTTCGATGTATGGAAATGGTCGACGTAAGAAGAGGAAGGAAATCAACGAACAAATGGGAAATGGACGTTCTAAATTAAAGACGTACATGATGAATGGAGTTTCAATCAGAGTGAATCATTCAGTGCAGATTTGGATGCGATAGGGGTAATGAGAAATTGACTACATATTCAATTGAAGACAATTATCAAAGAAAAGTGGATGAACTGGAATATTTGAGAGAGTTGATGGTGAAGGTACAGAGAGTTGGACATACATAAGTTTGTTTTTTTTTGAAAGATAGAAAAATGTACACTAGATTATGTTCTGGAAATTTGTTTCCATTAATTGAATGTTATATTATTCTTTTAGTTTGCAAACAATATTGTGTAAGTTTGTTGGTTTTGTTGTCATTTTTCACGAATAAAATATTCTCTTTTATATGAAATTAAAGCGTTTTAAATTTGATATTTAGGTAAGTTACATATTCAAATCAACGGTGAATGCCTTAGAATAATGCCGGTGGCGACCTCGTACCAGGATGTCGCTGCTTCAGCCACCGTTGGCAATAATTCTCTCCACTGCACTGTTTGATTTGTCGTCGCGATACTTTGCTCCTTCTTAATTGTAGTAGGGCAATACACACTGTCCCAACGAGGCACGACTTTCGGGTGCGTGTAGCCAAGTTATGCCCGATGCTAATGTCTCCGCAATTGTTCACGCAGCACATTGCAGCAGTAGCACAATGTTTTCATGTTGAAGCACTTTGACGACAGCAGTTGTAGAGTAATGTATTATATGGGATGAACGAGAAATAATCATCTCGTAACTTCGGATTCCCAAAATTCGCTCACCACGTGGACGTCATCGATTACTAAATTGTCTCACATACCTTCAATTAGTTACATTCAGTTCACTTGTATTATCAAATTTCCTTTCGAACTTTTAAATTACTCACAATTCCGTCCTTCTTCATTTCTGCGTCCTTTGCGTCACTCATCGGTAATAAATCTTACAACTTACGCCTCTTCGTATCGCGTGATCAATCGGCTTGCAATCCAGCCGCCAACTGTCATTCGCCGCCAACCGCCGGTGTAAGAGATATAGGTGGGTCACTCCCGGTCTAAAACTGAAGCTAATTGAGGCTAGTCTCCCAGTTCTCGCTATGTAAGCGCTGCGAACGACTTTGGGTATTTTTTTGGGAAAAGATGGTGATCCATTAATAGCTTTCTAACCTCTGGTGGAAGCCACTAATCGCGAGACGCCATCATGAATGCCCAACTCGATCGTGCGCACCTTACGGATTAGCGAGGGAACTAGCCTCAAACTGGCTTAAAAAAAATTTTGTTCAAAAGGCAGCTAGTTGACACCACCTATACATCTTACACGTGCCAACCGTCTCGCATCTCTCGTGGAAATCCCGCAAATGACTGAGTCGCGAGCCGCCAGTCGCGGCGGTCACCGTCGATTTCACGCTATTTCGTCCTTTTCACTCTTTACTAATCTATAGCTCTCACTATGAACATACGGAAGTGATATTTTAGAATGTGAAAAAGGTAGGTAGAAGCATAATAAAAATCTTACAGGCCCGTCGAAAGAATAGTTACACGTAGATTTAAGATATTGGAAGGTTATCTGAGTGTTGTATCTGTGTATGCCCTAGAAGAAGTAGAAAATATTAAGTGCGAAAAACTTCTATACGTGCTTACAAACTGTCACTGACTACATAAATAAAAATGTCTATACTGTAACAGAAGGATATGAATGCTAGAACTGGATGACAGACATGAGAAATTTAATTGAAATAAACGGAGAAGCAGTTGTGAATCAAAAAGGAAAAACCTTACAATATTTTGTGAATTTAAACTGATATACAGTTTAAAATAACTTTCTTCAAAGAAATCAACAAAATTTGTGAGGATACCCTATGGAAATAGATCAACAATAGATTACTTAACAACAAATGAAAAAGGTAGGAAAATTATTCCAGAATGTAAGAGTGCTGAGAGGAATGGATCTAGGTTGTGATCACTTCTTGTGAAGATGTAAAATAGCACTTAAAACAAAATGAGTTAAAACGTTCAGGAAAAAAGATATAAATGATAAAGTTTGGAAAACAAACTTGCTTGGGATTAATAGCATAACAAATCATTGTCAAATACGGATAAAATTATATATGGAGAACGTAAAATGGAGAACAGATATCTAAGTCTAAATGCGGAACCTAAAAACAAGTATCAGAAAATATAACAACCAAAGCGTTTGGGAAAAAGAGGACAATATAATATTCGCAATGAAGACCTAAAAAAGTGCCGTTCAATGAAAAACGGAACTATCTCAATGAAAAGTCCAGAGGCGTTAAAAGAATATAGAATTCAAAGAAAGGAGACCAAGCAAATAGTAAAATACTAAAGTTAAGCAAATAGTAAAATACTAAAGCCGAATACTAACTAAAGTTGGAAAAAATATTCTGAAACATTGATAGTGATATGTATGGACAACTAGACAACGGCTTTTAAAGTAATAAAAATCGTAACACGAAGGAAAAAGATACAGAAAACTTAATTCTAGAACTTACAGCAGTATCCAGCTAGAAGAGACGAGATTTTTTAAGATCAGTATTGAATTAACAGAAGGACAAAATAAAAAAATCCCCAGAGAGAACCTTGGATTCTCCAACTTAAATAAAGACAAAAGAATGTAGGGAAATGGATAGACTTATAGCAAGAATGAATGGCGCATTTGGATCTATTGGGCATAATTCATTCGTGGAATGAAATTATACCACTCGTGCTTTCGAAAATTCTCAGATAAATCCCCTTCTAGCGTTGCGAGTTGGAAATTTGTCGACAATTTCCAATCCCTCATGATATTACCTACGACAATTTGGTTGAAGGAATTTCGACGCTATGAAGTACACGTAGAGTAAAATCGCACATGTAAGGTATTCTAAGTGCCTGCTAGTTTCTTCTCCACCCCAGCCGTGCACGTGCGTGAGGGTTACGCCTACAGCACGGTCCTGCGGGGGCTTCTTGAAGCAAGTTGGCCAAGTATTAGTAGCTACGCACACACTGGGACTAGTTTGCAAATTATTAATTTGAGGCACGTGAGATGCAACGAACTTCTAAGTCCCTAAGAGTTTTGGATAAAAATTTAATATTCGAAATTCTACGTACTCGACATAATGTATTTACTGTATTATAGATTAATAAAGAAGGAAAATAACCTGAACTTTTAAGTCCAGTGTTACACAAACATATCGGAAATGACCTATTTATTATTCATGCTGGAAAGTACACACAATCTTCAAGTACGTGAAACCCGTTAAGAAGTAGATGAACAAGATCACAAGCGTCTTTTATCGTCTAACTTCCAATCACCCCCATTACTCAAAACTGGTTTCCATGTTTTGCTCTCAAGTATTCAAAGATTATCTCACGTTTTCACATTGTTTCCATATTTTTAAAGATGATGTTCTCAACTTACAAACCAAAGAATGAGTGCATATGGTAGTCGATGTTAATAAATACTAAATCAATTCGTGAGCCAAAAACCTTTTCATATTTTCTTGGGTTACCTGCATTAAAGTAATACTAAAATATATGCAAAACAGGAAAAGCCATTATTTTCCTTTTGTTCTTGAGGTTCCAAAAATATTTTTTTCAAAGCTAAAGCGTATGAAAAAAGTTCACATGTCATGATGCAATGTGCAAAGACATCGCGACACCGTATTTTGAAATTCAGAGAATACTCATTGTTGGGCGATATTTATCGCTGTACGGGGAGCTGTATGCAGTTTTTGGTTGTTAACTTTGTGTTTTTTTTACGAATTAGTTTCGTAAAAATTTTGTGTTTTGATCCAGATTAAAGAGTATATACTGTGATCCAGATATAATTTTTAAAAGTTAAAAGTAAATTTAAATCTAAGTTTTATGCATCCATAGTCGATGTGTTGGATGGCCTTCAGCTCTGGATGTTTAATTTATAGACCTATCTTACTTTTAAAATATTTGGTCGCAAATTCTGCTGTAATCACTTGACGCATCGATGTAACCGAAGCAAGTTTGTGAAAAATTATCACTTTTCTGTATAATGGGCTGAGAATACTGTAACAGTTGTGATTTATTCATGTTTCTTTTTTTTTTACAAGCCAGAAATGACTACTGTTCCTGGTTGTCGAAATAATTGCAGATTCGTGGCCATAGGAGCTTCGTTTGATTTGGTTTGGAATGTTTCAAGAGATGTCTGAAGTGTTAGTAGGGCAGAAATATTATATTCCATAACTTTTCTCAATAATGCGAGAAAGTATTGGCAGTCACAGAACCACTGATTATTTCTTTGTACTTCGTGCGTAAACAATTAAAATCGTTGCAATTTTTATTAAAAAGTATACTTCATTTCTTGCATGTACACTACGTGGTTTTTATATTGTACTAGCAATATCGTACTATATATGGTGTTTACTGCGCAAACACGTGAGCTCATTGGTCATTACTGACCGAGGTATACAACAGCGGTGGTTCTGTGCTACAGGCGGTCTGCATCACAGGTGCAGAGGGCTCGCCCGGCTCTCCGCGCTCTCCACGCAGCCGCAGGAAATGTACTGCCCGCAGAGCACCCAATCGACCGCAAGCGCCCGATGGATTGAAGCGCCTTCATATAATTAGCGAATTGACGAGCCAATTATCCGGGCTGGGCTAACGAGAACGCTCGCGTTTGACGCGGGAGAGCATCTGTCTATCACTTTAAATCGCCCTCATTCAGCTCTTGTTACCATCCGACAGCTTCAGTTTTTGAGGTCTTTACTCAAGGCTTTGGAATATTTAGGCTGGTGTATAGACTAAACGAGTTTCAAGCTTCTGTATGTGTCTCATAGAAATTTTCATTTCCTAATAATAATTATATCTTTACAAAAGTATTCAAGAATGGTATCTCTGAATATTGTTTCTTCAAAACTTTTTTTCCGATAACGTATTCCGAAATTCCGTCTCGTCCTCAGATATTTATATAAAAAACAGGAAGAGACTATCCTAGGTATCATTATTGCCACATTTGAATGGAGAAGAGGAAATCATTGAAGGAATTTATTATGTGTTATGTTGACTGTTACCCCATCGTTTGTTGTTTTTTGTTTTATTTTTGTTTCACGGATTAGTAATTCCGAGCGTCAACTGCTAAGGTCATTAGCCCGTAAGTGTAGTGTATGTTATTTTCTCGGGAGGTGGCAGGACCTTCCCCCGCTGGATAGTGATATACCGTCCTGCCGTCGGCGAGCGGGGGTTTGCCCCAACCAGGTTTCTCCCACCAGCGGAGCACCGTCCCAGCTGGCATAAGCTGAAAGCTTCCGGCCAGTCTCTTGGTATGTGTAAAGGAGTTTATGTTAGTGTAAATGTATGTAACTAATGGGAGACGATAGGACAAGGAAGTGGTAGAAAAGATCGCCGCAAAAAGTACATTTTTTTTACATTTTCGCAATTTTTTGTTTTCCTAACGGTAGAATGGAAATATTACTTTTAGAATATTAAATAACACAAAAACCTCGTTAAAAATGGCAATTTTCTTTTAAAAATTTGCAGCCGTTTTTAAGAAAATAGCGTTTAAGCGCTACTGAAAATGCGAATTTTGAATATTTTTCACAGAAAATTGTTTGACTTTTCAAAATACTTCATTTGAAGTTATTTGAAGCACTTACGCTCTTAAATATAACAATCTTTATAAATTCCTGGTAATGTGCATATTAAAATTTTTGAGTCTTTTCACAAAATTATATTTGTGTAATTTTTTGAAAACACAAAAAAATGCTACAAAATGAACTTTACGTCTTATTAAGAGTGCAATTAACACTATCCGTTCCAAAAATTTGAAGAAAAAATTTGCAGCCATTATGAGAATATGGCGTTTGAACGTTTTTGAAAAGGCGGAATTTTTGAGCTAGTTTTTCAGAGAACGGTTGAATTCTCGAGAAAGTTTACTTGACATTATATAGAGCACATGTACTCATTAATATTATAACGTCACCAAATCGCCGCTAATGTAAATATTAATGAGGTAAGAGGCAAGTCAAAAAAGTAACATTTTTGCAATTTTTGGAGAAACAAAAGAATACGGCAATATGGCGTTTGTCATCTAATAGATTACATTTATCACTATCCCTACCAAAAGTTTAAAGAAAAAATTGGAGCCGTTTTGAGAAAATTTTGTTTTGGTAATTTTTTAAAATTGCACGTATTGCACGCAAAATTGCCCGAAAACTACTAAAATTTAAAAAATGTACATCACCTTAAAGAAAGAACTCACTATGAAAGAACGAATTTTATTTGAAGGAAAAATCTCTATCTGCAATTTTGTAGTTGGAGGAAGACGCCGAATAAAATCCAAACTTTTGCAATTTTCGAAAATTCAGAGTTAACCGTGAAAATCGGAGCTATGCCAACTTAATAAGTGTATTTTACTCTATTCTTACAAGAAATTAAAAAAAAATTGGAGCCGTTTTGAGAAAATTCTGGAGGGCTTCATGTAAAGTATCCCCAAAATTAAAAGCGCGGTTTCAAATTCACGAAGCCACGAGATCAGCCAGATCGATCGGGGGAGTACCAATTTTGGAGAGAATCGCTCTGCGGTTTAGTCGCTAGCGTTGTTCACAGACGGACGGACGTTTTTCTTTCAATTGAGATTTTTCGGTATCAAGGATCACAAAACAGGGATTCTGGCTGCACCACGTGTTAGGAGATTTTTTTCTGAATTTAGTAACTGGATTATCCACTTTTCATTACCAGGGCTCTGTAATAAGAGTTTTTCTGCCGAAAATAAGCAGTTTTTTCGCGCATCATTACATAACTTTCTCTTTACTATACGTACGTATAGTATACGGCAAGGTAAAAATGCGGAATATTGTTCTCTCATTCTTGTATGAAGAAGCGGCTGATATGAATATAATACAAATTTCAGCGTAAATGCCTTAGATTATACACAGACATTCCACAACGTGTAGCTGACAACAAGGAATATGCTGAATATTCGTGACATTTTCCACAAAATACGAGCACCCAAACGTATGTAAAACACACCGCTTTGCTTCCAACTCTGGGCGCACATTGACCTACCTTCTGAATTAATGATTATCAAAATTCGCTACTGCTCAGAGATAGGGTCATCCTCACTGAATGCACTTAATATCATGACATATTCGCTTGTTGTATTATTTTGATTTTTCAAAAATTTAGGCTACAAAATTTTGTTTATTTTCTTTCACTGCGTTAATATTAGATTTCGGCTTTTTTGGTACATTACTGTATTTGTATGTACGAGAAATGTAAATGATTTCTCGAAAACTAAAAACTTTCTGAAAATCAGCTCAAAAAGCATTTTGAGAAACGCGTAATCTACATTTTTCAAAAACATCTCCAATTTTCTCAATGAAAAATATAGAATAAGATTGTACTCTTTTATAATATTATTGAATTCATATTTCAATTGTACTCTTAGGATTCTAAAAAAATTGGAAAATATGAAAAGATATACTTTAGGTGCCGATAGTTATAGAGCAGATAGTTGGATAGGGTGAAACAATAACGAAAAGCTATCCCAAACTAAGGAGATTTGGATACTAATTAGCATGAGAAAATATATGTCAATCTGTAGCAGCACAAATATCTCCTTTTGTCATTGTTTTGAGTGTCTTCACGCACTGTTGTCACTACGCTGACGGTACATTGTTGAACATAGGGTAAGCGATAAGTTTCATTTTTATGTTATATAGATGTCATTGCAAACTAAAATATAAATTACATTATTCCATTCTCTCTAGGATTGTATGCACGTTCTAATTCAGGAGAATCAAAAGCGAGTACATGAAAAACTTACACAATAAAAATACATTTAAAGAAAAGCTTCTTAAAATTATTATTTTCTCCTAATCTACCATGACACAATTTATTACCACTCATAAATACAACATTTTACTTTGTGAGTTGCTTAAGAAGTGTATTCTGAGTTATTATGCTCAGAGGATGCGAGAATAAAGACAAGAATTTCTCTTGAAATGCAATTTCATATTGTGATATACCATGAAGAAGAGAGAGTAAAATTCATTCTTTTGACAAGAACATTTTAAGAAAAATGCCGTAGCGTAATTATAATAATCTGGCGACTTCCACTTTTACACTGATTCTGAAAGATGCAAATTAGAATAAGAAATTGGCGAGAGTGAAAGTGAGAATTTGAGAAGGTGCTTTGAATGGGAAGCGAATGTACAATGCAAGGCAGCATAACTACCAGACCGGGAAAACGAGATGGAATTTAGAGACTGTCTTGCAAAAGATAACAAAGGGACAGTATAATAAATGCATCGTGAAAAATGAATGAGGAAGAATATGTGCGTGTAATACGAGTAGAATGGATTCAAGCTACCAGAAAAAATATCATTGTTTTAAAGATATCAAAAAGAAAATTCGCAAAAAACAAATGTGTTCTTCCTTCCATTTTTAAAACTGAAATGTGGGGTCATTATTTCACGCTCTTATTTTACTATAATTTCATGTTAATTATATGCACTCATGTGTACACTGAACAATAAAACCAGTTCTTCACTTATTTCACTTTCAGAGGATACAAATATCCAGAAATGAGTCACAAAATACACAAATGAAATAATGATGAGTTTTATGAACGGCGATGTCACTAATAAAGCTGAATGAAAGGCGAAGAAAGGAAACTTCGAACAGAGTAGAAACGTCTGAGAGGAGAAAGTTGCGTGTTGAAAGTTGGTGTCAGAGAGGACATTGAAGAGTGTGCAGCAGTTTAGATTGGAGTCATCACGTGCGCACGTGAAGTCCGCGAACGAGCAATGAACGAGTTCCAATAAAGCTCCAATAGGAAATGCCAGGTTTTCTCGGGTTTCTGTCGAAACACATTGAAACGAAGTGAGAGCGAGGCAACGAGAATGAAAGAAAACACTGTATTCGTTACGTGCCAATGATTCTTCGATTGTAGATGTCCCACTTCAGACTACGCAAATTCATTTATATTAGACATCCAGAAAGGTTACTTTTCTGTGGGTTTACTTCATTCACGGAATCCAAATACCATAAAATGCGTCGGTTGATCTCATTTCCAAGAGAGTTAACTAGTGTATATAAAAAAAATTTGTCTCCCTGAAATTTTGGTTTCATCCTGAAGGTAATGGCAAACAAAATAAATCCAGGTATCTCCTCCGCGGGGACGCCTTGCAGCTAGGATAAGCTGTAAGCTCCTATCTGCGTCCATCTGCGCCGATTTGCCCCGATGATTCCGGTACTGTATTATGTGTGTGCGTGTGTTATATTTAGATGTAAGGGGAGAGGAAGAGACTAGGTTATAGGAAGATTGCGCCGTGATCCGTGGTCCTTTTGTTAGGGGCTTCTCGGCCATTCTCGGAGTCCTGATCGACGAAACCCGGAAAACTACCGATCAGAGCAGCCAAACGCAAGAATTTCCCTCCACACTGTGATTTAATCCGATCTATCTACGGACCCTGTGTGGAAAATCCGCCACCTTCGGTACGCGAACCCTACGACCTCCTAGTCCACAGTCGATCCAGAGATGATAGTGGTGCCACTGAAACATCTCAGGCGCTACTCCCGAAAATTGAGAGCAATGTTGTCGCAGTGTCCGGTTTCCGAGAGGATCAGCGGCGTTTCTCGTGGCAGCGTGACGTCACGGCGCGGCGCGGCGCGGCGTGTCCCACGTAGAGAAACCGCCCATGGCCCCCGGTGCCACCCTCAACACCTAGGCGCGCGGCAGCCGCCCGATTTCTCCTCTCTTCCCACGAGCACCTCGCCGGACTGCCCCGTCGCGCCGACGCAGTGGCCGCAAAGCCCGCTCTTCCCGGTCGATAGGAAATTCACTGGAGATGCATTCGATTTCATGAGGTTGCTTTGAATTTATCGGAGAACTTTTGAATCAGGAATGGTATCTAGTACGACAATTTTGCCAATAAATGAATTAATGAACTGGAATGAAACAAAAATTAACAAATAGCATGATTGGTAGGCTTCCGCGGCCGGAATTCATGTTGTCCAGGCTATCCGGGATGAGCCGCGTCGTCGATTTGGTGGCTGACGTTTCGGCCAACATATTGTGGGCTTCCTCAGAGCGTACTGCGGCTTGCGATTCAGTGTTATAGCCTGAGAAGTTTATGAAGGCGGAATATTTGATCGACGAAAAATAACCAAATGTATGATATTGAGGTAACTGCCGTACAAATCTTGATACACTTGCCATAAACGTTAATAATTTGTAGAGTGGATAATAGATATGGATAATATTATCCATAATGGTTATGGACAATAGTTCTTGTTACTAACTCTCCATCTCTCCATTAATGATACTCATCCAGATAGAGAGTATCACAGACTATCGCAGGGAAATAGTCGACATAATTGATCATCTTGCAATATTCTTGACATTTAAAACATTTCAATTATAATTCAATTTTTATTTTGTTTATCTTCATAGATGTTTCCATCCTAATTTTGCGGACCTCAAGGCAAAAACAATCACAGATTTGTGGTGCCATGATGTGGTTTGTTCTCCCCCATGTTTTTTGGTTTCCAAGGTTTCTTCATGCTCTGATACGGATGTATTTCTGTTGTTATTCGGTTGACACATTTCATTCCACTTTCTTCTAGTAATATTATTATTAATTTAAATTGAAGATAGCGGATTCTCAGGCTGGTAAAGATCTATGTACCCATCGTAGTAATTGCATTGCTCCCTTTGCTACAGTATTAAAATTTATATTGTGTGAGAAATTATCATCGCAAACAACATGGAATTTTGAATGAGATCAGCTGTCATGTCCTAAAAGGTGTTTGCCGTTTCTATCGACGGCAAATTTCACAATTTGTTGTGAATTTGAAAGTATTATTTACTACTCACGAGAACCGAAGCAGTTACTGTCACTAACTCTGTTTTGCGACTGTTCTTTAAACAAATTATCTGCAATTTACCTTCGGATACCCTTTTGAAAGTGAATACACGTACAACGTAATAACAAGAAACAGACTCTCGTGTATCTCTATTAATCCCTCATGCATTTTCTCCTGTTCCATGAACTTCTTGACTCTCAAGTTGTCTCGGTTAAACACTAAGGTGCTCGAAACTCCAGGTAAAGTTTGAAGAAACTGCCAGTTGGTTTCAACTATTTCCACCAGCATCTTATTTCACAAGTGCTTCCATAAGTTACTTCACAGAACAAAACAGAATTAACATACAGCATGTCTAGCATTCTATTCAAACATTTATTAAAAACAATACCAATGAGATGCAATTTTTTAACACAAAACAGTTGCATTTCTTCCTTGATGAGATCTTTACGAAAAATGTGTTTGCTTCACCAAAAATAAGAGAGAAAATCAATTTTCATCATCATCATTTTCGTAAGTATCAGTTTTGTAATCAATTTCAATCAGTTTTGTAAGTATGCTCAAAAGTTGCATAAATGCACATCACAGATCGTATTCTGTTCATATTCTAATGATGGATTCAAGACAAGCAGGATCAGATAATTATGCTTCGCCTTCTCAGCAATATATCAGATGAAACGTAGCAAAGAGGCTGCTACCTCTTGGGAGAGGGATCGCGACCACTGCACGATGTCGATCCGCATATTCATAAGAGAGATTGTACCGCCACCACCAGCCACGCTGTCGCCTTTGGCCCGTCTCCTTCGCCACTGTCACCAACGACACCATCGCGCCGCGCCGATTCAATCGCCTCCGCCACCGCCACCGCCACCGCCACCGTCGCCACTATTGAGGCGGTTCTCACCGCCGCGCCGCCCCAAAGCTACAGCCATCTCCGTCCCCGTCCCAAGCCTCATCCCACTCACACTCCCCATCCTCACCCACTTCCCTTTCCCGTCCCCTTTCCCGTCCCCTTTCCCGTCCCCTTTCCCGTCCCCTTTCCCGTCCCTTTTCCCGTTCCCTTTCCCGTCCCCTTTCCCGTCCCTTTTCCCGTTCCCTTTCCCGTCCCCTTTCCCGTCCCCTTGCCCGTCCCCTTGCCCGTCCCCTTGCCCGTCCCCTTGCCCGTTCCCTTGCCCGTCCCCTTCCCCGTCCCCTTTCCCGTCCCCACCACTTCCATCGCCGCCAACACCACCACCGCTGCCTTAGCCGAAATCACCGTCGGCACTCCGTGGCCCCGGTGACCTCTCGCCTGACACCGGGGCCCCGCCCTGCGCGCGGCCCGCAGCACGTAACAGCTGCGCTCGCTCCGCGGGTTCTGCGCCGCCTGCTCGCCTCGTCGTTTCCGCTACGTTCCGCCACTCATTCAAGCAAGCGCACGTGCGTCTGTTCCTCTCCCACGCTAAAGCCGTTGTTTCGTTTTGTGTTGAACCGAATACGTCAAGAATTCTCGTTTCTTCTGTTTATCGTTCACGTTTGAGCGCAATTAGTTGCCTTCTAATTTAAAAAAATCTCTCGGAAAGCGAGAAAGTACAATGTCAAGTTAGTTATTACAATATAGTTTTTGTGACAGGTCAAACTTGTCAGTCAATGTAATATAAAGATCCTCTATTTCACTTACGTCAAACTCTTTCCAGTGTTTCAAAAACATTAAACATTTTTCAATAATCCACAACAGTTTATTTGTAGTCCCATTGTTTTGGTATGATTAGCCATTTTTTCAAACCAAATAAAACTACATTACGACATCGTCAAATTATTACACTTTCTTTATAATTTCCTTTACATGCGTGATAAAATACTTCTTCTCCTTGTGAACTAGAATGTCAGAAATGCCCTTTTGTGGACGTGCAAAAGTCGACGTCAATGTAAAGTTGCCACAAGGAAATTGTCTCATCTCTTTTAAATTCCTACAATCTCTCATTCAACTCGTTAATTTCCTTTTCAAGGTTGAAACTAGTTTTTATATTGATTCTGTAAATGAGAAAGTTGCTTTCATTACGATGAGTCGTTGAAATGTTACCTCTGATGTCAATCACAAGCGATCGCCTATGATGTGAACAGGAAGATTATTTTTCTTGCTTTGAAACTGTTTCCCAGGTATAGCAGTGAATAATTCTTCGTAATGTCCTTACTTAATATAGTTTTGCTTAAAGTTTTCCTAAGAAGTGAATTTCAAATAAATGATGATACACAACATAAAAGGATAATACACAACATTTTAAACAATACATTGACAGTAAATTGTTGATTTAATATAATAATAATGGATTAAATACTAAAATACATGATAATTCACTCTCTTATAAGAGTTTTTAAATGTGTAGAAATTAAATAATAATATTTTGCACTCACTCTAAAGAATATTAAGCAATAACACTGCTGGTTATATGTTAGCACTGAACGTCGCAGAAAAAATTGACAAGATGCAAAATTAGAGAAAACAAAAAAAGTATTTTTGACGTGCGCGAAATGCGGTTTCTCTCACTAGTTTTTCGTGTGCAAAACAGTGAAGTTGTTTATTCCAATTAATAACGCGCGAACCATTACAAAGCATGCATGAAATATTACGAATCGTGTGCAAAACATCCTACGTGCGTGGCGTGTCAAAAAATAGTATAGCAACACGTGTGCAAAATCATCTGTTTCGCGCATTTGTTATGTAACTTCCTATTCTATCACCTTCTGACGAATCGTAAATAAAGCGAGAGAACAAAGAAAAGTGTGCAATTAAAGAAAATAATATTATCAATAACTCACTCTGTAATGTTCAAGAAGGCAATTAAATTTTAATTATTAGGAGAAGCAGTAAAATTAGCTTTTTATTCGTTTCTCTTCACACGTTCTCACTCTTAAAGGGAAGAATGCAAGCGTGTATTCTCCATATTGTTCATTCTTCCTTAACGAAGAGCGGTATATCCCTACTAGTGAAAAGTATACATGCAAATATATAATGTCATCTTTTCTCCAACGACTTTTCCTTCAACAGAAAAGTTTTGGCATGTGAATAAGATTGCTTTTCTCTCACCTGATAAGTAGATACACACTGTCAGTCATATTCCTTGAAGAGTTAACCCAATTCAGCCCTCCTCCTTGAATACACAATCTTGATAGTTTTGTAAGTGCCCATTGTTGTCAGTTTTTAAGCTTTTAACCTTTGTAAATTATTTCTTATATATTCTACACCTACATTTTTAGAAAAGATTAATTGTTCTCTAGTCTATTCAATTCTTTCTTAAAGTGCAAAAGCGATCAAATGTGCTCTGATAAAACAGGATTTTGTCATTTTTCACTCATCGGAAACTTGAATCACACTGTGCTTGTCGTCAGCTGTTTGTAGTTACCATTTTAGTACGAATAAATAGAGAGCATAATTGCTTTTTCCCGCCCCGCCCAGCCCCGCCCAGCCCCGCCCAGCCCCGCCCAGCCTGCTCCGTCCCGCCACGCCCCTCCCGCCACATCGGCCCCGCCACTGCTCCGTCGTCGTCGCAGTCTGACGGGCACCGTAACGAGAGACGGAAGCTCTGAGTACCGTAGCGGGGCGACCTTGGGAGCTTTCGAACCGTAAACGGCGGCGGCTGAGGCGCCCGGAATCGTTTTGTGGCCCCCGCGGGGCGGTTCAGTGAACCCCCGCGTGCGCTCGAGCACGCGTGCGCGCACGCCACCCGCGACAGGTCTCGTCTGTCCCGCCGCGGTGCGCCGCCCCCTCCGAGACTGGCCGGCCATCACTTTCACGAAGGTCTTTGGCAAAGAACTGCTTTGAAATTGATCTGAAATTCTGTTTTGCAACTGAAGGAAACTCAAATTTACAAGCTCAGGAGGAAAACGTGTGATAACTTGTCAACAAAACCTAATTACAGCGCACATATAGATCAGCTTAGCTTAGAGCATAAACTGATGTCAGTGCGGAGCCTCTGACCGGGAGGTTCTAGTGTTGGAGTCCCGATGGTACGGATTTTCGACACTAGCTAGAAAGCTACGTTCAATTCAGCCCCTGTCTGGTGGAAGCTCTGAGCGGCTGGAAGCTCTGATCGGTAGTTTTCGCGGTTTCGTGGATCCTGGTTTCTCCGTTCAACACCAGGTGGATACTGGAGCAGTACGTTAACAAACGGGCCCCGGAACGCGCGCGATCATTCCTTCCTCTTCCTTGGCCTGCCCTCACTCCTTTCTTACATACACACTTACATGAACTACAATATCACTATCACCTTACCACCACGCGTGGGAAGAGCAGTCGAGAGCTTCGAGCGTCCCGGCTGGAGTGGTCCCTCTGCAGAGATTCCTAGTGGGAAAAGCCCGCAAGCCGATGTGTAGTTCGGCTCTCTCTATCCAGCCAGTAGCCAACGAGGGAAGAGCACCGCCACCTCCCGTGATAAAACATGTACTACACGTACGGAACTAACGACCACAGCAGTTGAAGCTCTCGGAAACACGAAATATAATCAATCACCTCAAAAACGCACACACACACATACACACACACACACACACACACACACAGGAACCTCATATATAATACTATATAGTAATATGTGACATATAGTATAGTATAATGTATAATGTAATATAAAGTGCGAGTTGGCGTCTGAAATATCAGTTACCAACAAACTCAAACATTACAGAAATCCAAACCCAAACGAATGAAACTTTAGAACACTTATTTCATTTTCAATTGTACCTTCTTCTTTAATTGCAATAACATTTCTCTGAGAATAACCCTTCCTATTTCTTCAATCAATAACTTTAAAAATTAAAACACACATTTATCGTTAAAAGTTCTGTCAAAAACACAGACATATCGCATTGAAGCATTACTAGGAGTAATCGCATTATCGAAGTGAAGAATTACTAGGAGTATGCATAAGTTTATGCCAGTTTTGTGGTAAAGAAAACACGTAATTTTCAAGAGAAATTCATCTTTTGTTCATTCAAAATATTGAACATCGGCTTCTACACATTTTGCCCAGGTAAGTTATGAATGCCATGCCAAAAAAGCTGCTTGTCTTTTGCGGCAAAACTGTCGTCAAGCCATTTTCCGACTTCCTCGAAATTGCTGAAGTGCTGCTCCGCGAGGGCGTGTTCCATTAATGTGAAGAGGTGATAGTCAGATGGGGCCAGCTCGGGGGAGTACGGCGGGTGCGGAAGGATGTCCCATACCAGCGATTTCAAGGTGGCTTTCAATGGTTTTGCTGTGTGAGACAGCGCATTGTCGGGAACTTGCCGTCCTTTCAAATCGTATGGGACCGATTTACTGAGTTTATTGATCTTCCCCATTGCTTGCAAACATTTGCTGATTGTTTATAGTGACACATTTAATGCTTTTGCCATTTCTGTTGGGTTTGAGTTGGGTCATCATCCAATGACGCTTACTCGTCTTTCCACTTTTATGGTTTACCAGAGGCACGCACTGTATTTCACACTGAAATCACCACGTTTAATTACCAAAACTATGTTTCATATGTTCTAGTCGATGGAGCGTGTTCACCGTATGTTTCTACCAGCAAACTATGACTTTCGACAGCCTTTTTCTATTGATTAAATAAGAAAAGCCGCAAATGTTCTTTTTCAGGCACAAATGTCGGCATGATTATTGAACGATACAACACAGACTTTAGTGTTTGGAGTGCTCAATTTTTTTTGTGTTGGTAGGTTACTGTCAGGTCTGTAAAACCTGGTAAACCTGGTACACCTGGTAAAACGGACGGGTACAGAGATGACTTGCAGTTTTTTTTATTACACATTATTTTATTTGTATGACAGGAACATATAGAGTAAATTCCTCATTACATCTCACCACAATTAGAGAAACACTACTGTCCCGCGTGTCCTATTCTGTAAATTCACATAACGATAGCCGTTAATATGAACGAGTTAGATTGTGCAACGCACAACTCGATTTTACTTCCATTAAACCATTCTAATATCCTTCTTTTCTATTAGTCATAACTACATTTGTGTATTAAAGTCATATGCACTACATGTGGGCGTTAAATTTATACAGAATTCGGGGCAAGTTTCTTCTTGCAAAGTTAATAGGGTTGCAACCCAATGCTTATTTTAGGGAAAACTATTGACACTTGCCCTTGCGCTTCGAAATATGTGCAATTTTATTTTGCTTAAAAAGTAACCACATTGACTTATAGACCTACAGGTGAATAGAGAGTATTAATAAACTCTTATCTAAACTTCATATACAATTGACAAGCGTCAAAGTGAAGAGCAAACCCACTGCTTATGTCTTCAAGCACTGCCATTTTGCTCTTTCATCTAGCACGCTGTTCTCTCATACATTTTCCCCTCAGTAATAAGTTTAAGTTTAAGCTTAAGTTTAAAATGAATAAATTACTGTTTAAACTAGTGGAAAAGTAGATTTTGAAGGGTGAGAATATTTGGTACGTATGCCTACGGAAGGAAAGAAATGCCGTTGTGTTGGGGCTTGTAAAAGAGTATTAAGTCCAAATGACGCCTCTGAGCTAATTCAACCCTGCTCATTACTGTAGAGATATATATATCCGTTCGCTACCTATTTGTCAATCTGGCTAGAAGCGTGTTCTCCCCATCATATAGTCAGTGCAACAAAAAGCGTCTCTGAATTCGTCTGAAGCAAAGATCGCTAAATTTTCCGCCGATTAACGGCAAGTGCTACCCACACAGCTAATGTGAGATCTGCGTTCACAGCAGTGTAAACTTCATTATTTATCTTCACGCCGCACAGAGGAACGTCAAAGAACTTTGCCCGTGAGGAAGAAAGGACGTCGTTACGCGCAAGGAGAAGTGCAAACCTAATGCTTATGTTTGCAAGCAGCGCCTCTGTGCCCCTCCGCCCGGGGCGTTGCTATCGCCCGTGAATCTGCAGCGCGGGAAAAGTGGTCGCCTCCCCCATCGCGCTTTGCACGGCGCGGCGCGGCGCGGCGGCTGGCAGAAATAACGAGCGCGTTTTTGCTTTTAATTGACGACCTGAGAAACGCCAGCGCCGCGGGATAGTGGACGGATCTCTCGCACACACTAGTTGCTATGTGTGCTACCCGACGCCTCGCCTGCGACACCCGCGCGTCGCGGCCGCGGGGAAACCTGCAACGCGCTGGAGGTGGGCGGGGAGGGGGGGGGCGGCGGTTCCGCCAAAGCATCCCACAGTTGCTTTCGTTTACTTTGCACCAGAACGAGATCCCCCGACAGAGATGAAATATTTCTGATAATTAAATTATGGTAACGAAAAAAAATACTTGCGTTTATTTCACAAGTTATATCAAGAGAAAGGTATGTTCTGAAACGAGAGCGATTTTTTGGGCTCATTGGTGCCAAACTAACTTGAAGGGGAATATTCTATGAATATTACGTAGAATGATTGTAATTCATTTTACAAATGTTGGCGAAGTTGCATGGAGCTGTTGTATACCCAAACATTTTTGTCATTTCGGCAACTGGAGAATTTTTCCATTTAATCAATATATTTATCTACCTAGAATAGAAAAAAGCACATTAAATCTTACTTCTTGAGAAATATTACATGCCTTATTCTTTGATGAAAAATTAGTCTAATGCGAGTTTAATTAAAAGCGTAATGGAAGTATACAGCGTCGGCTCGTTGAAATTTTCTTTTCGATTGATTATTTAATGTTTTCGGGTAACGTCAACTGCTAAGGTCCATTAGGCTCTTTTATGTAGGAATGTTTTCGTTTCTGGAGGAATTCCGCCCCTGGAAGTAAGGCTGGCTGGCGAGATCCGTCGCCGAGCTCCACGTCGGCTTTGCAAAAGATTTTCTTCTCCAAGTACGTCCCGCCCCAGCCGAGATGAGCTCTAAGCTCCCGACCTCTTCCCGACCAAGCTCCCGTCTCTTTAGATGTGCGGTAGCATAGTGCATATAAATGTGTGTTTTACATAAAGAGAGATCAAGAAGAGGAAGGCAAGATCACGCGTGATCCATTGTCACTTTGTTAGGGAACTGCTGTGGCATTTGCCCGCAACTGATCGGATGAACACGAGGAAAACTACCGATCAGAGCCGGAATTCTCCACCAAAACAGTGGTTGAATTCGACCAAGCTATCTAGATAGAATCGAAAATCCGCCAGCATCGGCACTCAAACCCCACTGCCTCCCGCTCCGAGTTGCTGCAGAACAGCGGCAATACTGGCTGTGATGTAAAGCTGGGCTGTCCAACGTAGAAGGCTTATGGGCCACATATCAATTTCTAGTTACAGCCGCAGGTCCCACCGTAATTTAAAATGGTTTTTACGATAACTACTGAGATTATACTGAAACAAAATTATATTAGTTACGACTTTTATTCAGCATACTTAATGATTAATGTATATACGAGAAATTAACAAATCATTAATGAAAATAAGATGAATTGTGCAATTGTATTGAATTTGGTTGGTATAATAAAATTTTCAAAGCAGTCGCGGGCCGCAACAAAGGATCCGGCGGGCCGCCAGGTTGGAAAGGCCTATTCTAAAGGCAGCTTGTATTTATGGCCTGTCCGTCTACATCCCTTTGATGACTTCATTCATACACATACATATTCTCATTGCTTTTCAAGATAGTTTTTAACAGTTCTTTTAATTTATATTATTTTTAGTAGTGATATAGGAACAATGTAATCATTTGTGAAAACTATCCCTTACCTCTAACCGCATGCTGTGAATTTCGAGGCATTGAAATTTGGCAGTCGGCTCAATTGACGTTTTGTTGCACAACTGCTTTAAACTCTGTCAAAAATCGTTCTACTGATTCACAAAAGAAAACAAATTTTTAGAGAAACATATTCAATTAGTTACTCCTTTTCTAGCGGTAAAAAAGCTTTTCGCAGCATCAGAGTTTGCCAAACCTTTCGAATAAACGGTCTACTTACACTGCAATCGAAACGATCGTGATACTTATCCATCTACATATCTGAATGCTATCGTTCACCTACATCGCTTCAATTCTGTGTTCCGTGAGGAAAACAATATTTGTCTGAATCGTAAATAAGGTGCTTAAATAGGGATGGATGAGAGACTCGTGTCTTAAGAAAATGAAGATCATACTCAAATATACGAGAACAAACTTTTTATGGTTAATTTCAAAGCCGAGATATAATAAAAACTTTCCTTCTCAAAGCTATAATGCTTCATTTCTCTCTATCACCCGACTCTCGATAAAGATCTAAACTCTGCGCATTGATATCATTAAGGAAAGAATCCTTAATGTCATAGTCTTGGCTCTATGGCAGTAATGAGCAGCCCTTCTTGTCCCTGATCTTTGAGAATAACTCATTTTTTTATTAATCATCTTCTATTTGTTGAATGGTCTATATATTAGCGATGCACACTACAAATTACTAAATAAATTAATACTATTGTACTAATTTATTAATATAGTATATGAATGAATATTTCTGCATTAGTCTACACAATGATGTATTCTCATTTTTGTACTTTCACAGAACACGGGAAATCACGATATAAAACATTACAATGAGAAGCACTATAATTTAGGTAATATTGCAAATTATTCTCACTCCCATATTCACGAACACGAACTGTTTATGAAGAGTCGTTATCTTTACTGTTTCTATGCAAATTGTTCAGCGCATTTCCGTCGCAACAAAGAGCAATTGTCCTTTTCTAGAAAGGGACAAAATGGTGAGAAATCGTGTTTGAATGAGAGAGCAATCCGCAAAGGGCAGCTATGCAGCTGAACCGCGTGAGAAATGAAAAAGCTTCCTGAAGTAGAGACATTCAAAATTGCCAGTCTGCCAGGGAAAAGAAGCACGTCACTTTCTTGGCAAATTATTAACGCGCAAAATAAAAACTGGGGGCTGTCTTCATGTAAATGAACTCGCAGTCTTTTCAAAGCATAACATTTTTGAGGAAATTTCAAGTACCCTTTAGTCATTACAAACATATAATCTACACCCCAATAATTTACGGAAAGTACACTCAAATTTACTTACAACAAAATGAAAGCGACAGCTGCGCGTTATTACGTTAAGGTAAATGCAGGCAATTTTCTAAGCAGTGCTTGTATTTAAAAAAAATCACAGAAATACAATATAATTGGAATACAGACGCTCAAGGATTAATGTACTCATGTATGCACAATAAATCAAAGTGCGACAGAAAGCTCTAACAACAGACCGAAATGTCTTTTTTTAGAGTGCAAAACGTAATTTTGAGATTTAATATTTTAACTTTACTAAATATTTTCCTGCAGCTTACGTCAGTGCTTAATCCTCAAGCGTTTTCCTTTATTACAAACAAAATCATATAAGCTACTGGTTTAGAGAATCACTGTAAGTGAATCAAGATTACTTCATTCCATTCATAAATCACATCCCTCATAAAAAATACAACCCTACAAGTGCTCTAAAACCCATGGTTGCATCCGCTATCGATATTATCGAAAGCCTCATAATACTCGGAATGCATTTTACATGAAGGGCCACGAGCAACAAACTCACTATCATCAGACAGGGAACTATATGAATGAAAGTGCTACGTTGTGCCACTTTCGTCGTCCCAGTAAGAGCTCTGAGAACAGGGGGTACAACATGAGGCCCGTAAGATGCATTAGCAAATGTCTGTCACACGCTTCGTCTCACAGACAACACAGGGGAGACGCAGGAGTACATAACCTCAGCGAAAAAGTTTCGGCAGTACGGTCCAGTAAATAAAGCTGTCTTCAGAGAAATCTAATTGTATAAATTAACGTTTGGGAACTCAAAAAAACGTGCGCAGATGATCTTCTCCCCATTCTCCACACACAGTTTTATTGTTTTTTGAGTAAATAAATCAAAACTCCAGGTTATAAAACAAGTTCATTTTATATCATTTAAGATAGGAATATTTGATCTGATGATTCCTAATTCAATTTAATGCTTAAACAGCCCTATTTCACAAATATTATGTATATTTTGTGATAAAGGAGGGAGTGCGTCTTCTCATCCACAAGTACTTGGGGCCTCCGCGAACGCCAATGATTCCGAACCACAGATCCAGATTGTTAAACTCGAAATATGTAGTAGATCGACAGTTATCATGGCAGTTTTTGTGTAAAAAAATCAAATGTTCACCTCAAAATAACTATTTTCTTGTTAAGGGGTAGTGACTTCTATCATTCGCACCCACTTCTGGCGTCAAAACGTTTTTCTGAGTGTACGAAAAAAGAAGAGTAAAAAACCCGGGAGGAGAGGGGATATGAAAATTTTCCAACCTCATTTTTTATTGTTCCTCATACATTTATTCCAGAGTTGGTTCAAAACGTTCAGGGGTATTTTTTACTTTATTATTTCCCTATAGCCTCTGTCGTATTAATTGTCTTTTATCTTTTGAGTTTTCACTCTTGTCTTCAACAATTCTTGATTTCTCACTGATTAGACTTAAATGCGTTAGGATAAAATTCTCTTTGCTGCTAACACATAAATGACTGTTAATCACGGAAAGCTGACATTCTAAAGTTGTTTGCAAGATCACACACTTTACATTAATGAAAACGTATGTTGTACCACTTTTTTAGATAAAGTTCTCACGTATCCTTAGAGTTAATAACGGCGTGCTCCCTTAATTAAAAAACACGCATCACTGAACGTGATCTCTTGTCATTTTTCTCTCCAACCTCTTTTAGTCACAGTCCCGTGCCATCAGCATAAAGCACTTTCCCAAAAAATATTCAAACTTCTCGCTCTCTTGAGGCAGATTGCTTACAGAAATATTGTGAGTCCCACTCAACATACTTTCTGGATTTTAACACTAAGTTCTTTTATCACAAAAATAAAATGTACAAACCAACGTACAAATCAGTTGTTGTCCTCTATTTTCATATTTCAGTTTTATAAAATTAACCATTTATATATATTTTGCTGTTTACGAAAACGATACAATCTCGTAACTCATCACAAAATATATGCAATTTGTGAACCTCAGAATCTGTAATTCTTTGAAAATATAGTTCGCAACGTCTGAAGCAGAAAGAAGCCTTAGAAATGTATAATATTCCTAGTGGTTTTAAATACAGCTAGTTACTTCTCCATTTCCCACTACCACTAACAGTACTATTACCGCTAGTGCCGCCGCCTCAACATGAAGTAATCTTTGGCTCCTCAATTTTTTATGAAGTAAATGAATTTTAAAATATACCGCTGCAATTATTGTAGTTAATATCTTATTTTAGGGTTATAATTAATATAGGACATAGGCAGACAAACCACTCTGCGTTTGTACGTTACAGTCCGATTTACCGAAAATTTTCCCTCACTTCCAGCTTGTGGACTGGACGTCCTTTATTGGCCACCTCAAACTTTCTATCACTAAATTATCATTGTTCACCCTTTCAATATTTTAGACGAGATTTTACATCGAAAGATGTTTCATAATATTTTGAAAGAATAGTAAGGGTAATGTTACCTAAAGGTCATTAAGTTTAATACAGCAGTATTATCACAACGTATACATAAATCCCAAGTTGACGTTTAAGAATGGGTTGATCCCTGTAAGGAAGCAAAGTCATATTGAGATGAATAAGAGTTTTCACCTCTTCACCACATCTCATAATACTCCATCTACACGTCATTCCTCACTGCCGACTTTAACGAGGCCGCCCAGTCTAACAGTAGTTAGTTGGGAAAAGTTTGCTTTGAGCAACCTCGCTGTGTTGACCGATGATTGTGAGTGTTGGTTGAGAAGCGTTAATTGTATTGCAGAAAGTGTGCTGACTCGCTAAATAGTTGTTTGGTAAACCTTTTAAGATCTAAATTACGTCTTTGTGGAGAGAAACCGCATTCTCATTTGCCTGAGTGCAATAATTCACGGAAACTGCCTCCTCAAGAGTTCTTATTTCGTTTCAGTTTCATCTCGAGAGATTCTAATGTCAGAGCTCGGGAGGAAATTTGGACGCTGTTTTTCCCCGCTATTCACGATTTGCTTGAGACAATTAAGGTCAGGGCCAGAAATATTTAAGGTAAATCCTATACAGTGTGAATCACTTCTTTAATGCAATAATAAGACTTAAAAGCATGCAATTATGTATTTTGCCCACTATCTTTTCATCGATATGTTTTAAAAATTGGTTAATGTGTATTCGTGGTTTGTATTGATGCATTTAACAGTGTAAGTTTATTTGAATCGTCAAAAATGTACTTCTCGGTTCAACGTCAGTTTACCAAATATATATATTTCAATTTAGTTTCGACGCAACTACAAAAGATAAGATATTATAAAAATGTACGTGCAACTAGGTTTGTTTTTTAACAGGGCAGATTTCATCATCAGATATGATTTGTCTACTTCTGTTGTACAGTTGTTACTATTACTCTTGACAAATTGAGGTATATTCTCAGGAAAGCAAGACCGTAGTTTGCTGTAATGGAGTTCGGAATTAGATGAAGCAGTTCTAGCAACATCGAAGGAACACACATGTTTAACATTCTCCACATTTTCAACCAACCACTTGGCAATTAAGTTATCCAAGAGCAATGTCATTCCAGGTTTGAAACAACTGGCACTATAACTAGTATGAAGAGACAAAAAGTACTGCACATACTAAATAGATCCAGTTAGTTAAGTAACTAGCTAATTAGATCGTTTAGACAAGGCCCTTACCTGTCCTGTAATGCTAAAGGCTAGCTACTCTAATCCATTCCTTTCTACGTATTCTCCAATTAAGGGCATAGCCGAATAAGGGGGTGAAAAGTGAATACTCGTATGGACAATCGCGACACCACATCTCTTACCTCTTTACGTACCTCTCAATATTCATAGTCCAAGATGATGAACTGACCACCTGTCCTTAAAAGCTTATAATGGTTTGATTGATTACTTTGTATTTCCGAGAACGTCAACGCCTAGGGTAATTTGTTCTGTAAGTAGTGTGTGTTACATCTTGAAAGGTGGCGGTGTTTCTACTCCGCTAGAAACATCGTCCCACATGTTGGCCCCCTCCAGGTGTGTCTGCCAGTGGGATATCACGTGTAGTAGAGAAGATCACGTATGTGTACGTATGACTTACGTATGTATGTAAGGTTGCAAGATTGAGGAAGGTAAGGGTGGCACATGATCGGTATCTTGTTTTTTAGGTCACCAAAAATTATCAATTATAAAATGCTCTTAATTTTTTTTAATTCCCTAAAAGTAAGAAAAAATGACGTAAAAGGTTTGATCGAAACCATTGAAATGAACAATTCAAATAGTTGAATATGTTCCCCGATGTTATTGAGGCTTCTTTCCTTTCGTTCAAGTTATCTCAGCTTGCAAACTTTACTAGGCAATCTCTGTATTTAGATAACGTAAAATCGGCCGAACCGACCATAGCGCTGATAGGTGTCACAGGAACCTTAGATTACATACAACGGCTGACATTACACTTTGTGAGTAAACAATCGAACACGCTACTCAGGAATTCAGTGGAGAACATTTGTTGAAATCTTGTACTTATTATTTGAAACAAGTCCCATTACAATAATATTCAAATAGATTGAAATCAGCGAAAAATACTTTAAAAATGACGGAAAAGAGTAAAAAATGACTTCAAAATCAAATGTCACGAAAAAAGCAAAAAAGTCTCATAAAAAACGGCTCATTTCATTTAGTTGTAATTAATGTCTGTACTAAAAGACATTGTTCTAAAGTGAAAAGTAAGGAAAAGACATTTCATGAAAATCCTTCCCCCTACTCATCATAAAATTTAATCGAGGACTGACATTCACCACTTCCAAATTCGTAAGCACCCTTCACCCTCCGCAGGTCGGGCCTTCCACTCCGCCCTGCTCCCCGACTCCCGCGGCCCATCGCCTCTCACCTCGCGAGGCTCTTAACAAGAAACAACAGACGGGGGAGCAGGGGCGCGGGCGGGGGCGGGGGCGTGGGCGCGGCCGTGGATGCAGGCGGCCGTGAGGCGCGGGCGGGCGAAAGCACGCGAGAGTACGCGAGAGCGCACGCGGAAAGCACGCGAACCATCCCGCCACAGCAAGGTCTTCCAGTCCCAGCCGACACGTCGCATGCTACTGCGGAATACGCAAAAAAAAAAAAGGATGCGTGATCGAAAAGATCCATATATCAATATTAACGGTCTATATTTTAGTGCCGCGTACGTTACAGCAGGTAATTGTGGGTTGTAGAATTTGAAACGTAGACCGGAGGCCAGCATTCCAACGGTGCTAACGACTGAGTTACCTCATTGCCATTGTTCCTTGTAGCGACTCTGACCATGAAGTCCTAGGGTTCTTGTCCTGACGGAGGCAGATTTTCGACACTAGCTAGAGAGGTACGTTGAATTCGGCCGTTATCTGGAGGAAAAAATCTAGCTACCGGTTCTCTTATCAGTACTTTCCTTTGTTGCTCCTATTAATTTCAGCCTGGGGGAAGTACCTTAACATACGAAATATTAACGTGCGAAAACTTTCCTTCCTCTGCTTTGTCCGCTATTCTCCC
>JAHLJT010002777.1:0-10244 GCA_031308135.1 Acheta domesticus | reverse complement strand
ACACTATATAAATCCACAATAAATATTGTACACGAATTTTATGTTCATCTGCGTCATCATGTGTATGACTTTTGTTGAACTTCTGAAATTAATTTGGTGGAACCGTTTGCAATCAACTTAAACATTATTGTACCGTAAATTCGATACTACAAAGTCTATTCACTTTGTTGAAGAAATAAGAACACATAAAAAGCCTGAAGTCATCAAATACAGTAGATTTTGACACCACGTCAATAATTCCTCTGCCAGGGAACTCATCATGTCAACACCTCGCGCGCGTGGCCGCTTGGAGGCATCACTCGGAACGAGCGAGAGCGCACTGACTCCCGACCACGCGAGCCAAAGCATTTTATTCAACAGCTTGTGTCAGAGCATGATGGTGATCCCTAGTCACCAGAAGAATGGAAGGCCTTGGGGCAGTAGTAAGATAATCCACACCAGTTCGTTTTTTATTAATTTTACTTAAACAAAATTAAAGATGTGTGTGACGTGCTACGGGGAGAAGGGTGCACGTTTTCTTAATTGTGACATCATTACCCTGAACCATAAACAATTCGATTTTTTTTATATTTTAGGTCGCATCAACTACTGGGTCATTAGCGACCGCTATTGGATGTAGCGTTCTGATTTGAGGATTATGAAACGCTATGGTGATGAGAGGGGGTGAAAGGACGTAGACAACAACCATGCCCGAGGCGGGACTCGAACCCGCGACCCCACGGTGCAAGGGTACTACAGCACTACTGGCTTAGCGATCTCGGCCACGGCGCTAACTGTTGAATTCTGAATATAGAAAAATGATCGTTTTTGGCAAGAATTGTTAACAAAGATTCGCCCCGATATAATAAAATCTATTTTCAAAGGCAAATCAGCAGTAGATTGGGTTCTTATTCTTCATCATGCCCTTCGTGAAGAAATCTACATCTGCCATGACATAATGGAGAACATAATTTGAAACCATATTTCTCACTGAACTCTAGAAAACGTGCGCAGGTAATGAAGTTAAATTTATCAGTCACCCGCAAGTCATGCACCAGTCACAACAAGCTTCCCGCTGGTAGTAAATATTAATATCTTGATGTTGATCGAAGTGTACCTCAACTTGTCACTGCACCAAGATCTTAGTAAATATGAAACAAGACATATATAAAAACAAGACAAGTCACAATTTCACCAAAATCGGGATAATAACATTTACGAATAGAGGGAAGATCGTTATGTCTCGAGTGGCTGATCTTGTTACTGCCCCAAGCCCTTCAATTATATTCGGGGCCATTATCTTCAAATAAACTCTCATCTGAGGAATCGCTTCTCGGAACCCAATTGTCCTCGCCATTATTTACTAATCTTGAGTGAACAAGCAGCTGTAAGCAAGGAGCTTGGCTACCACTGTGCCAGTGGCGACTATTGGCTTACCTTGTAAGTCAAAACAAACAACAGTTTTTATTTCTAAAACCAAAGTACATTGAACCCGTCAGCTTCATAGTACGGCCGACTTATCGTGTAAATCGTTAGTACCACTATAGAATTCGAGATGTGCTCGGTTGGAGTTTTTGAAGAAATGTTCATTCTCATTTTCTGGGTTTCAATTTTACTCGCCCATCAGCACGGCATGCAGGCTCCACGGGGGATGTATTCACCTCCGAGCCACTCGAAACGAATTTCAGCGTCTCTCCTCCGAAATTGTACTAGCATGTTTTAAGTTTCTCCCCTTCAAAATTCCAAACCAAAGAGACAAATTATGATGCGCTGTCGCCAACAAAACACTCGTCAAGTTCTCGCGTCCTGCTTCGATGCTCTAATCGCTCATTCGATGGAATCTAACGCAACAGTACACGAATGGTGTTGCACCCGCAAAAAGATTTGATTTTGAAGAAAATGTTTGCAGAAGGTTCGATTTAAATTGTCAGCCGATGCCAGCGCCTTTGAACAACATTCTATGGCCTCCGGGTATTCCTATTCCACTGCGGGCGAGGAGAAGTGTCTGACACGGTTAGTGCCTCTTCAGACACCATAGCTGTATTATAGTATGGGTCGCTTCACGTTCTACTAAAGACGGATACGGTGTAAGTGTGCGGTGAAACTCGACGCCAGCAAAAATTCAACGCCAGCTCCGAGGCTGTACCACGAGAGGTTCTGCACCTGCAGCTTACCTTGAAACACGTGCTGTTACAACTGCACACAGTTTCTCACATATCTCTAACTATGCAATTTTCGAAAATTCAAGGACTTAAACAAAAATGAGACTTGCGCCGTTGTTTTAGCGCCCTTTACTCTATCCATGGAAAAACTTTAAAGAAAAACTTTGGAGCTTTGTTTGAGATTTTTTAAAAATAAATTGCATTAGCTTCAAACACAAATTACGCAAAAAACGACTTTTTTTCTAAAAATTGTACATCACCTTAAAAAACACAAATGTTTATAACAAATTTTAAGAAAAAATATGTCATCAGTATTATACTTTAGAATGTTAATCTTTTTCAATATCAGAAAATACAAAGGGTTTGCCGAAAATGCAACATACGAGGAAAAAATATTGGAGCGGTTTTGAGAAAATAATCGTTATCGCCTATCTTTTGCGAAAAATTAGGCGAAAACTACTGATATTTTTGCAACATTGTGCATGGCCTTGTTTCAATCTCTATCTTGAACAAATAATTTCATTACGATGGTAATTAAAAAATCACCATCTTCAATATTATTGTTATTGGAAGACTCGAAAAGATTTTGCACACTTGCACTTCTCGAAAATTAAGTGACTTCAAAGAAAATGAGACGTGCGTCATTTTTTAAGCTTATGCAAATTGAGAACAAAAATTAATATGGTAATATTTTAATTAATATTAATATGGTAAATAAATTAATATGGTAAATCTTTTGAAGCAACTTTTACAAATGTTTGAAAATGTTCAGGCTTTTCTTGTAAAGAACCCCCCAAAATAAAAATATTCGTGTCAAACTCGCAGGGTCTCGAGTGCTTACAAATCGATCGGAGAATATCAGTTGTGGAGAACAGAGTTCGAACGATTTAGGCGCAAGTATTGATGACAGATTTCCTAGTATCAAGGACTCACACAACGAATTCTGAATACACAGTGTTAGAGGAAGTAATTTTCTATGTACAGGAACAAGATTTATTCACTTTTCCAATCGAGGAATATTAATTTTGGAGAAAATCGTCCAAAATGGTTTAACTGCTAGCGTTGACCACAGACGGATACAAGTAGACAGACGGACAGCTGGACAGATGTTTTTGTGTCTGTAGATTTTTCAGTATCAAGGGCTCACAAAATGAGTATTCTGCCCACAAATATTAGAGGAAGTAATTTATTCGGTATAGGAAGAAGATTGATCCACGTTTTTGTTACCATGGCCTGACAATAACGAGTTTTTCACCGGCTTACGTGGCTCAGCGCATGTGTCTGAGGTACCTCTGTCTGGGAGATCCTAGATTAACACCAGGCGTATGCCGGAGCAGTACCTAGCAAACATCGGACCGCGCGCTATCCTCACTCTTTACTTCCACACACTTACACTCACATGCACTACACTATCACACTTTTTAAGAGACCAATCGGGAGATAAGAGCTGGTCTGGGCTGAGGCGGTGCCACGCTGGTGGGAGATACCTGGTTGGGGGAATATCCCCGCAAGTGGACGTAGGTCGACCCTGGATCTCGCCAGCTAGCGGGGGAAGATCACCGCTACCTCCCGCGATAAAAACCTGCCGTACACTTACGGAACTAATGACCTTTTCCGTTGACGCGCCAGGAATCACTAATCATTCGATCAATCAACCAATCGAGAAATTGGAGCTTGTCCAGGCTGGGGCGGTGACCCGCTGATGGCAAATAAGTAGTTGGGTAAAACCTTGCTAGCTGACGTGTAGGTCGGTGCCGGATTTTACCATCAAGCGGGGAAGATCATCGCCTCCTACTGAGTAAAACAGACCTGCACAGCATTTTGCACTTTCACTGACCTCAGGAGCTGCGTGCGGGCAACTCGGGTGCAAATGAGAAAATCGATGAGGGGTGGGGATGACACCCAATCTAGGAGTGGGGACCACCAATCAGAATGCGCAATTCGAAAGATAGCGCGTAAATTTAAAGAGCAATCGGCAAGAACATGATGGTCATATACAGTTCAAGTAATATAAGTAGTACGATTTTGTATTATATTGCAAATGTTTGTTCTCGGAATATGACAGGGCGAAATATGAAACTACAACGTATTATACATATTAGATTTCGACACCAAGTATTATAATTGCTTGTAGAGCTTATAATGTAATTCGCTTTGCTACGATGTAATCACAAATTTAGTGTTGTGCTAAACACAAAATTTTGATACTGAATTGTTTTTGTTTGATGACAACACTAAACTATTTTTATTAACTATGTTTAATTGAATAAGACGGTTCTCTCAAAGCAAAAACATATTGTTCTTTAAAAAATCATGATTATTTTCTGTTCTAATTTCTAACAAGAGAGTAGAGTCGTTTACGAGATCGTATAAAAATACAAAGCCCTTTGCATTCTATTTAACCAATACCATGATTATCTTATGATTGTCCGTAACATATCGTCACAGAATTTTGCTCGTTGATGTGTATTATTCAGTTTCATAATGGAGGGAAATGGTCCCAAATGTGCTATTAAATACTACTCTTCTTGGAATTGCCACATATTCTATTTTATGTCAATCTTGATGTGAGAGATTGCTCTCATGATTTTGTTCATTTTTCTATTATTTGAAGATTATAACATTCCTAGTGAACAATCAATTATTAAATTGCAATTTTGTGTTAGAATTAAATAATAATTTTTTCTTGTATATAAGCATATATTTTAAAGCTATTGCTTTAAAAAATGCTTAAGAGTCAAAATGACCATGTTATTTTCTTTAAAAAAAATAGAAAATGAAAATACATACATTGGTGGATACAAAGGTAGGTATACAGTAGTGCACAGAACGTAAACAGTGAATTATGACCCTGGTAACTTGAAATGCTAGACATAATCCATTTAAACAAATGGGCATATAATTTTGAAGCATGGATCATTATTAGACGCCCAGGCATTCAATCTACGCGCCGCGTCGTGCTACGTCAGACTTCTCCCCTCTCCGCAAAGCTTTCTACTCCCTACTACTTGCCCTTTCGGCGCTGCCGCGGGCAGACGACCGGCTCTCACGTGCAGAATGCCCGCGGGAGCAGGCGTTGTGCAGGTCTGGAGTAAAACATGCACTACAGTTACGGATGGATGTTCTTAGCAGTTGACGACCCCGGAATCTCGATATAATCGACAAATTAATCGAGTTTTTTTGTCAAAAAATCGCCGATACTACGCAGTAGATTTGAAAAAATGAAATGAAGTTATAAGTGAAAATGTCAAAATTTACCTAGAAATTCTTTTCTTTTTTTGTTTCTATTTTGACTTATCATTTCATTGTGATTTTTTTTATTCTAAATTATTTTTTACATTTTTGTAGCACTAATGTTATCTAGGAATCAGCAGTCGAAACTCCTGACCTCCTGAAACCTCTTTTTAAGTTGAAAAATACTTTGTATTCTTTGAATCGTAAATAAAAATTTAAAAATGATTAATATTTTTGCAAGTGGCATTATCAATACATATGATATATTGTGTATCTTTTTGTGGTGGAACTCATTGTTACATTTTTTAAATTAACAATATGCCAAGTGAGCTTTGGTATACTGGGCATTTTCAGGCACATAACTTATTGTGAGAGTTCCACCATAGAGTTATTTATTATACTAGACGATAAAGAGATAATTTAGGACTTCAGCCACACCCGGGACGCGTAGTAGGGGCCCGTGCATATTTCGTAAAAATGCAAGTGAGGACCCTCCAAAAATGAGACAGAAGATCAGAAAGGAAGGAGGGGATTGTGAGCTAAAAGACGGTCATGTATCGCATATTTTCTTTCGACGAACCCAAGACTGCGGCCCACTAAAATCTCTTATATCAAGAACTTTCTCAGGAAAGAAGCGACTGGATATTCTCGTAGACAGTAACCTTTGCTGCAAGCAGGAATACTGCTACATACTTTCCTTCTTATGAGCGCTATCGTTTGGGGTTTGTCTTTCCATATATCAGCAATCGAAACGTGTTTCACTGCGTTTGTCATACTTCGGAGAACTCATCAGCACGATCCTGCTGCTACGAGTTACTTTTGACCTTATGGACGCGAAGCTTGGAGACAGTCGGTACTGCGTTACAAATTGATCAATTTTCTCGGAAGAGCTGATACTGACCTTACTACGTTTCCTTGCCTACACACGAGGAAGATAATCCCGACGGAAATGCGCTCTCTCAACTTTATATTGGCAGCCATCCCTCCAGATTCTGCTTCTCTTCCGGGATTAGCGAGACCGACATTATCACCGGCAAAATTTGAGTTTGAACCCTTATTTGATTGCTCGATGGCCCATCTCTGAGAAATTCGCTATCACCCCTCTCAGTGCGCCCATTTCGCCCACACCTGATTGCCGCCTTAAAGACGGTGGAGTGACTAGCAGCGGAGCGGGAGTTAGTGCTTCCTCCCTCTGACGGAATGAATTAAACTTAAACGAACAGGAGGATAATTTCAAGAAGGAAGTTCAGCTTTTAGAATAGGCAGAGTGTGAAAATTGAACACTTTGTCATGTTGCAGCCAATAGATCTGAATTAACATAGAACCCCAAGAATTCAACAAAGCTGGCCCTAAAACGGGAACTTTCGGCGGATCATGAATGAAAATTGAAAAATTATTTAGAACGTAAAATAACTGCTTTTCTTGCAAAACCAAAGGATCGCATATTCTTGTAGACACGGGAGATGACGGTACTGTAGACGACGATACTGGACACGGAAAATGACGGTATTTATGCATTCACTTTGTAATTTGTTGAATTTCTTGCTTAAACTAAGAATAATTGATTTCCTAGATGAGAAATGCCATGCACTGAGAAACATGCTAGGTATTGTATACTGGTTTCGAAACAAATAATATTAATCCAGTATTCATTCCTCATTCATATCAACTTCTGTCTTCCAGATGATGTAAACCGGGAGGAGAATTCGCTTGATCTGAAGAAATCGATGAACACTTACCCTGAAAAATATACAGGTAAGTATCGGCCATTTAATAACAAATTTCCCACTTTTAAGCTGCATTATTTTCATTGTAGAATTAGATAGCCTTTAGATTGTGGGTTTGAATTTTGCCTGAGCCATAGTTAGGATGGGAGAGATGAACGAAGGAGGTGCACGTCACATGATACGTCAACGGTCTTGTGCTTTGCCAATCAGATACTACTGAAATGAAATGACAACCAGTGTTGCTACAACAATGTATACTTTCTCGCGTTATTTGTCACTTTTGAATTTTTTGAAAATTCAAAAATTTCAATCAAAAAGATATCTGCGATATTTTGTTAAGCGTCTTTTACTCTATCCAAGAGAAAGAAAATTGAAGAAAAAATGTAGAGCTCTAATTGAGAATTTTTTTGTAAATTACATTAAATTCAAGCAGAAATTACGCAAAAATAATTGTTATTTAAGTGTTCATGACTTTTTTTAAACATGTAATTTTTGAAAACATATTTGACTTAAAAAATATTCTATCATAAATATTGTACTTTTGCAATATTAATTTCTTTCCATTTTCGAAAATACGGAGAGTTCACCGAAAACGAAATCAGCACCAATTTCTTTACCGTCCTTTGCTACTCAAGAGGAAAATATTAAAGAAAAGTGTGCCAGTTTTTTAAAAAAATAATTGTTTAAAAATTGTCTATATATCACGCAAAAATACGCGAAGAGTACTTATATTTTCTGAAAATTGTCGCATGACCTTGTTTCAAGATCTATTTTAAACAAAACATTTCATGAAAGAAAATCATCTCTATCTTCACTATAGTAGTTGTAGGAAGATGCCGAAACAATTGTAAATTTTTGCAATTTTCGAAACAGTGGTTGTGTTACTTTTAGGAAACATTTTGGCGTAGTTTTGTTCAGCACCGTTTTTGCTGCTGCAGGCCTCTATTATATCTATTCATCTTTTCTACTACGTAAATTTATCCTCCTACGTCTTCTTTCACTTTTTAATATTTTGAAAATGGTGAGTAACCGTAGGGAGTTTTAAACTTTCTTAAAGCACGTAAAATTTCCTTCAAAATGCATTTTGCTTCATTTCGGTTGCAAAATTAGGTTTTAGTAACTGAAGGTCAAAATTATTTCTGACAGTTGCCGGAAGTGTGCAACACTATGGGCATCGGTTTACAGCTGCCCATAGAAATGATAATGGTAACAACGATAATCTTAGCAAAACAGCAGAATGAAGCAGATGATGAAAACGTGGTGGGGTGAGGGTGAATTCATTCGTTTACCAATAATAGTTGATTGCGATTAATAAATAATGAGGAAACGCAGGGTACGTCTGCTTTAATAGGAAAATTTTCACTATTGCCTACAATTGGTAATTCTACGCATAGTTACCATACCATGATGTTTGTATTGGAAGCTTTGTAACCTGTTTAAATCATTGTAATGGCGAAACAAACATCTAAGAAGGATTCTTAAATATGGCGTTGAAATCAGAGTAGATTTTTACTTTGTCGCCCTTCTTAAAAGAGGAAGTATGGCAATGGTGCGCCTGATAACGGCTACTTTTCGATAGAAAAACACCTATTGTTGGGCCCTGCTAATGAAAAAGTTTGCATGTTTCTTTCGATTGGTCTAACATTTTTTTTGCCTTTTTTAATGTGATGTAAAAAATCCAGAAGCAACATATTTAGTACATTAAACAATTAAGAAAATTAAATATTTAGTGCATGTTTGACCTTTGACCTTGGTTTTATTTATACCCAAAATTAGTAAAATTTCTGAGCCTTTTGGACAATTATCAGAAAAAAATCTCACATGAAAATTCATTCGAATAAAAAAAATTATTTCTCCTAATAGTAAATAGTTCAAAGAAAAGGTTTTTTGTTTTGAGCCTCATATCATTTATATTTTATGGAAATGTTTTTACTCCCTAATTCAAATGTGCAGTTTTTTCAAACCTAACATCCCAAAATACGTTATCTTCGATTTTCGACGTTGTAGACTCAAAATATTTTACAAGCTTTAAATTTTCACGCAAAAAAAAAAGAATGGTGTGTGAAACTGAAAATTTCAAAAGTTACGGGTATTTAAAGTCGAAATGGTTTTTTCCAAATAATTGTTATAATAGGAATAATGTATACTTTATATATATATATATATATATATATATATATATATGTATATATATATGTATATATATGTGTGTATAATATATGTATTATATATAATTATATTAAAAAAATGTAGTGAGTTAGTGTAAGTATGAACATAGGGATGATTGGGTATATAGGTTGTTGTTGTTCCAAGTAGACCGGATATGAACACAAATTTGACTTTTACAATTAATAAAATGCACACATAGAAGAATAACTGATTAGGTAAGCAAAAATGCATATGAAACCAATTTTTTTGTGTGGAATTCCGTTGTTTTGGCCAGGACAATAATCTAAAAAACGTCTCCAAATGACACAGAAATGGTAATAAGAAGGAAGTGGTTTGATTGTAGCCGGCGTCATACATAGTGGAAGAGGTGAGGAGACTTCCAAGGATGAGGTACAGTTAGAAGGTGCGTGTTGTAATATGGTGCGGCTGAAGGAATGTGTGGTGAAAACTATGAAGTGTAGAAGGAAATTTGGGGAGTTTCGTGGTTAGAACCTAAAGATTCAGAGAAAATGGTATGAATAATACAATTTCTATAGACTCATCAAAATGTGAAGTAGTCTAGTAGATATTATTTAAGCAATCCTTGTACGTATGTTTATTTATATAAAAATCCGTCTGTTTCGATACCTGATGAAGGCTGAATAAAAGCCGAAACGTTGGCAGGTTAAAATGGTTTTGTTTAATGACCTACACTCAGAATCATTCCATAATATTGTTAATCTACCCATTGCCATGCAGTAACGTTCTGAAATTTCAGATTGCGATCTGCAATAATATTTCATAGGTTCTCCTTAGCATCATATAAACACGTTAGGTATAAGAAAATTCACACAAAAGTTTTCAAAGATATTTCAATATTTTCTAAACTTTGTCCGAAATGCTCAGAAATTTTTGTAATTTTGGGTATAAATGGAAACAAGGCGAAAGGTCAAATATAGGTATTACATATATTCAGTTCTAGCTTTTTTTTCAT
>JAHLJT010002776.1:0-12577 GCA_031308135.1 Acheta domesticus | reverse complement strand
GGTTTGGACGAAGCCGGGCAGGTCTCGTGGTGGTCGGCTCAATGCTTGCCTCTCACCAACCACTATTGTCGTCTTTTACCGTTGCTCTCACTAGTGATTTCTCTAAAAGCCGATATTCGGCCGCTCTCTAACTGAAAATTTAAGTTGTTGAAAATTTCGACTGTCCTATGCTATCTCTGCTCGACCACCCTCTCTCGTGTTTTTTCGCCCCTCTGAAATTCGAGCCTCTCGCTGTGTTTCTCCCCCCTTCTTTCTTTCGCACCATGCAAGGGTTATCACGTGCTTCCTGCCCAGCGTTTTCATAGGTCGGTTTGTTGAGTTCCAGAATTTTCTATGTCATTTGTAACCTGGTTGGCTAAGATGATCGCTTCCTTTCGCGGCCATTGGATGTCTTTGTTTAGCACAGAGACGTGCGCACGTGGTTCTTCTGCTGACATATGATGGGTTTATTGGACTTGGGGGATTATCTTGCTGCGTGCTAGCGCCAAGTCTATAACGCGGTTGTTCCGGGAGTCACTCATTTTGTCAGAGGCACAAAGGGGTGGATTTATTGTTCAGGGTGTGGAGAGGCCTACGCAGCTGTGCGGAACTGATCAGGCGAGGCGAGAGGCCGGCCGACCTTCCGAGCTTCTGTTAATGTGGCGTGACACTGGGTGGCGACGTGCGATGGTCAAACGACACATCAAAATGAACCTTACGCCATATTAAAGAGTGTAATTTTTACTACTTGTTCGAAAAGTTTGGAGAAAAAATTTGGAGCCATTTATGAGAAAATGGCGTTTGAGCGTTTCTGAAAATCCGGAATTTTCGGCTAGTTTTCACAGAAAACGGTTGAGTTTTCGAGAAACTTTACTTGACATTATTTAAAGCACATTCACTCATAAATTTAATAATGTGAACAAATCGCCGCTAATGTAAATATTGACGACATAAGTGACAAGTCAAAAAAATTACATTTTTGTATTTTTGAAAAAAAAATAGAGCAATATGGCGTTTATGTCATCTCATAAAATACATTTAGCACTATCCCTACTGAAAGATTTTGAGAATTTCTAGGAATTTGTAAATACTATTGTATTTGTAAGTTAAATAACTGCAAATGACTTCTAATGAAGTTTTTCGGAAATCACAAAAGATTCCTGTGAGAAAGAGCTTCAATTTTCGCAGTTACAGTAGCGTTTAAACGCCATTTTCTTAAAAACGGCGCAAAGTTTTCAAAGAAAAATTCCATTTAGGAGGATGTTTTACTGTTCTTTCATAATTTTAAAACAATATTTCCGTTCTACTATTAGGAAACCGAAAATTTAAGAAAATGTCAAAAAGATGTAGTTTGGGCAGCGATAGATGGCAGCTAGCAAGAGTATGTGTCAGGTTCGAATAGCTAGCCGAGACCAAAGAAAATACAAAACTAATATGGGAAAGTCTGTGCCATTCTGTAGCACCACTATTTACAAATATAAACAAGTTTTTAGAGACCAAATCGCAAATAACACAGGTCTACAGAAGAAAACTTTTTGACATTTGATTTGATAATATCATCTGATCTTTATGTTTTTTGGTGTGCTGAAAGTGAGGTCGGTTTTTCTCTATCACGTACTATTTTTTTTTCAATCTCTAGAGATAGTACTTATAACGACATAAGAAAACAGAATCGGTCGAGTTTTTATTTATTTACAAGTTATTGACAATATCAAATGCATTTCTTCGTACTAATATAAGCTTGCCAGAATAAACAATGATACATATTTAATTGTAATTTTTGTGAAAGCGTCTTTTCTCCTGGAAATTTCTTCGTGTGCGCTTCCGGGAATATGACTCTTGCGGTGTTTGACGATGTATTATCCAGCAATAGTCTGCCATCATGTTCACGTTCCATTTACCCTCATAACTACGTTCCATCCCCTCTATTTCACTTGTATTAAACCTACAGCTCCGCCACCTGGGCAACTACTCATCTCACCAACCTCCGCAAACTTACTGTCATAGAAACCCGAATTATCAAACTCATCTTCAAACCTCCTCTCAAACAAACCTCACTCGCTTCAACATTCAACAGAACATCACCCCACTCCTGCACCATATCCTCCAAATGTCTCAACAAACAGTAAAATCTTTCATCTCAAACCCCCTCTTCACTGATCTTACACAACACCACCTTCAATATCTTACTTCCCCCTTGGTCTCAGCGCGTAAAAAGCATCCTTTGGACATCCTCAAACTATCGCATCCACCGACTTGACGTCAAAAGACAGACTAACTACAAACTTGCTGACTGACAAACCACGTTACGCTAAAATAATATAAAAACAAAACAAACAACCTCTCACTTTATCTCTAAACCCAAACAAAATAAACCTTCACTTCCTCTTCTGGCAATTCTTCATGACCCATTTTCCTACTTACTACCAATATAACTGATACCTATATCCAACCCACCCACTCTCTCCTCAAAATAAAACCGCAACACATCTCCAAACCTGAACAAAATAACCCTTCGACCCATCCTATCTGAATTAAACACTCTTCTTCCTCAATAAAATAACCCACCTAACCCAAAACACCCCAACCCTCTCCCAATCCCAGCTTCTCTGGGGAAGCGGAGAGGAAACACCCAAGCAAAAAACAAAAACACCAAAAAAGCACCTAGACAGAGGCACAAAGGCCAGGCTCACGTACAAAGTTCATCAACCACACAGGCCTTGATGTCCTGATGGAACATTTCCCCTTGTTTCCCACGGAAGTTCCCCAAGTTTTCCGGGAAATGGTCCACATGCGAGTGTCGGAAGTGAACCTTCAAACTCACGTGGCAACCTAGTATTTGAAAAGCCTTCAGCATGCGTTCCACGATACATCTGTAGTTAGGATCATTTACGTTACTAAGGAACATGTCAACAACCTCTTTAAAATAATTCCAGGTTTCCCACTCCTCTTCCGTGGTTTGAGCAAAACGTGGATCAGAAAAGTTTTCTGATGTCTGGGCCTACAAAGATTCCTTCGTTTATCTTAGCGTCACTTAAACCACGAAACATGGAGCAAAATAAGTACTTGAAACATTCAATTTCTTTATTGTGATGAAATCTGTTATATTTCTTTGATACTTCTTGATTGTGTACTTACCACATATAAAACAGAAGTAGTATGGAATGGTAACACAACGCCAATGAGACTTTTTTCAAAATGCACTTGCAAACTTCACAAAACCTTTTTAATCACTTTGACGCAACTAGATGACCTAAGTGAAACTAAACATGCAATGTTGTAACAATGAATGTAACAATGAATGCAACATGTTGTATTCACTCCAATTGACACTACTGGCCTGGGAGAATGAGCAACAGGGCTCCAATTTCCATATATAACCAATTCTATTTTGATTAATTTCAGAAGGGGACTACCGAGTAAATTTATTAATTACCTTCCTATCTGAACAGAATCTTCATAACCACACCACCTATTCAGGTAGAGTGTTATTAGAACATAATACGTGTTTAGAATGTTAGAAAGCGTTTAAGAAAAAATATTGGTTACAAATGTGAATATGTGCGTATGCTACAAAATAGGATTTAGGTTTCATGGATCTGAAAAAAATCTGTACGTGATGGAGAAGGACGGACTTCATATTCGTTTTCAGCACACCAAAAAGGATCAAGATTAGCCAAAATTATCAAATCAAATTTTTAGTAGTAGACCTGTGTAATTATTGCACAAAATTTCGATTTTCGTTAATGAATATGTGAAATTTCAGAAGAATAAAATTTGAAATGCATTATTGGATTTTTTCAGCTTTATCTCAATTAATTCTGTGGCCACGGGGTAAAAGTTCTTAAGTAAAAAATCTTAGTTAGGAGAAAACAAGGGTTAAATTATTGCGTCAACGCTTTTTCCTACGCTCAACACTTATTTCCCAACGTTTTTTTCTCGTTAAGGAGGCAACATTTGAATTCGGTCGTTTTACTACAATAAAATATAGATACTTAACTTGTAGTTTCAGTACTTAACCCAAATTCGCCAAAAATTAATTAAAAATTAATTAATTAAATTAAGAACGTTTACCCCGTGACCACAGAATTATCAACTTCATATTTGTAACCAGCAGATTATTGATTGTATCGATTAGTCACTTTTGCATATTCGGCTATCGACCATCAATTGAACCATCGATCATCATTAACGCCCTTTAAAGTTTCATCAACCCCGCCTTCCCCGATCTCGCTGGAAATTCCTGGGCTGAAAGTGGTGGCAGTCAGAGAAGTTTGAGCTGACCGCCACTAGCAAGGAGCGTCGACAGCCGCGGGGCGTGTTTCGTCGGTCCGCAGCGAGAGGGCGTCGCAAGAGCTCCATGACGGCAGCCGGCGGGGCGTAGGGGCTGCCACCCACCCCTCCCCTGAACCACGCGACGGAGAGGGGCGGAGCAGGAGCCGCTGATGAGTCATCATTCATAATTCAACGTAAACGTAATGTTTTGAAATGAGTTACCAAGCGAGACCATTCATAATACCTTGAAGTAACCGTAGACGTAACTTAAACTGCAAACTTAAGAGTTCACAAGCTCCAAGTTTTTATGTTAAATTTACGTTGGAATTCTACCAATGACCAGTCAGCAACATGGAAGGTCGATTTCAGATTGTGTTCAGATAGTTTGTGGTTATGTCATTGTTATTGTTCTGTAGAGAACTAGTTTGCGAACGGTTTTGATGCGTATAGTGAATTCAAAAAAATAAGAATTTGGACAATTTTTATTGCGACTTTAACTTCACATGGCGAATAAACTATTTATGTTCGACAAATTGCTAGTAAATTTGGTGCAAGAGAATCCTTGTTCATAAGACGAAACCACAACAGCTACTCTCATATTATAAAGATAAATCGATAGCAATGTCGAAGAAAATGCTAGAAACCATGGTGGAAAGAAATTTTCACCATGCTAGAAACGAATCGATCAAGTTTCAGTACGTTGAATTATGATTCTGCACATCTGAGGTGAACTTACGTTCTTCATTGTGAATGCTTGTTTTTACGTGTAAATTTTACGGATAAGTTTACAGCATCACGTTACGTTAGGTTTGCATTGTGAATAAAGCATGGCTGTCGCGCTCCCTGGTCTAATAGCGATTGTCAAATGTGTTGAACTGCCTTTACGTAACATTGTATAACGACCCCGCTAGGTTTGTGAACTGTGACTTGGCATACGTTAGGCATATTCTCCTGGAGTTCTGGTTATTTGGCTTTGTGTATCTGGTTACGAGTTTGCAACTGCGGTACGCAGTGTTGTAATAAAAGACATTAGCCTGGCTGCATTTTTCTGCACATCCTTGGTCCACAACAAGAACAACACTGCTGTTTGCGTGCTTTCCTGTGCCCTCGCTACCCGGACAGGAGGGAGGTGCTACCACGCCGCTACTCCGGATATCAAGGCTTTGAGGTTACGCAGACAAGGTCGGTGACACCCATTTTATTCACTATATATAAAAATATAAATATAATATAAAAACCTTCTTTTTACTATCTCAAGACTGCACACCGAGAAAATTCGAATTCACTAGGCAGGGACGACCCCGCTGTTATGGTGTGCAGATTTGCAGCGTTTACCGATGCAAATAAATTTTCTATTACTCGGGAACGAAAATATCTAGTTTTTCAAATGTTGCTAATCTCACGCTTGTTTTAAATTTTAATATTTATTTTGTTTGTTTCTTGTAAACGTTTATTCATCTTTCAACTTCTTATATTTAAAATGTTGCGTAGGGATTTTGAAGCTTAAAAAAACGTGCACAGAGATCTTCTCCCGTTACGTCACATGCAGTTTTTTACGTTTTTTATTAAATAAATCAATTCAAATCAGATAATGTTGTCTGAGTGATGAGAACAAACCATAATATTATGAGGTCGTCCGTAAATTGCGTAACTCTAAAGACGAGGAGGGGTTGAATCAGTGTTACGCTGCATTACGTAGGGGTAGGGGGTATTAGTGCTACGTAACATTTATATTTATAATTTAGTTGTATATTTTTTACATTTGTTGAAATAATTCCTTTTTTAGTCTTGTACTAAAACATTAAAATATTAACCTATTAATTGGTTTTGAAAACAAATTAATGTTATTAGATGTAGATTGTTAGCATAAATGGAAATATTTTCATCAATGTCTTATTGATTCTGTAAGATTATGAAGAAAATATTCAAACTAATTTTGTAACATTTTCTTCAGTCTATTTAAATTTGCGCAGTATACTCACGCTTATGCATCATCAACGATGGAATGTGCACGGCTTGTGATCAAAATGTTTTCGCATATGTGTCCTTGCTTCACTCACAACTTGCCCCCAGTCGTATCGTTAGGTGCAGTCAGCATCGTCAACTTATTTCAACTATAATTTTCATAAATAAAATGAATAAAAATTATTTCACAGTGCTATAATTTATTTTCATTCTTACGTTTACAAGGGGGAGGGGTGTTGTCTCAAACGTTACGTAATTATTTAAGGGAATTCAAAATACTCCAAATTTGCGTTACGTAATTTACGAACGGCCCCTGTCCACCATCTCATCCACGAATTTTGTACTGCGCTTTTCTCTTTTCTTTATTTTTTGTGAGAGTGTAAATGGTTTGTCATTACATACTGTAACCGTCGTGTGATAACATTTTTTGTAAGTGTTGAAAATGAATCAAGAAGTTCATCTGTGAAAGATTCAGAACTTAATTTAATGGCAGGCAAAAGCCAACATTATTATTTGTATTTTAATCAGAATTTTGAACAATTAGTTTTCAGCAAAGATATAACGGAGATATAATTTCATGCATTTTGTTAATATTATTAACATTTGTTGTTTAATATTAAATGTTGCTTCTCAGAAAGTACAATGAATGTAATATCCTGTATTTTAAGTATCAAAATATCTCACGATTGTTGGCTTAAATGTAGTTATTGAGGACTCCATATGAATAGATTACATAATTTTAGATGATAGTTTTTTCTTTTGTTTTGTTATTTAAAGTCGCATCAACACCTAGGTCATTAGCGACCACTATTGTGTTTACCGTTATGGCAACTGTGAGGATGACATATGGTGATGATAGGACGAACACAAATACAACCATGCCCGAGGCGGGACTCCAACCCGCGATCCTTCGGTCCGAGATCACTACAACACTACTGGCTTAGCGATATCGGCGGGATCGGTGAATTTCTTTGTTAAATCCTTCATAATAATTATTAATGAACCTAGTCGTCTACATGAGTCTTTAAGGGTGGGGCTGGAAGGCTAGTTGCGAGACGGAGCGATAACGGAGCCGAGTAGTTAAACCTTAGCGTGGGGCTGGAAGTTAAACCTTCCAGCCAAGTCCTTAAAGTCTAACAGAGAACGTGTTGTATACAATGCTTTTTTCTTTTCTAGTTTATCACTTCATCAAAATAAACAGATGCCACTTTCTTCAAGTAAAGAATTTTCATATACTTGCTTTCGAAACTCATTTCAATCTTTGGAGTATTTGGTGCTCGCTGTAGACAAGAACTTGCAGACATGACCGTGAACATTGTACAGAACTAATAGAGGACGTGATACATACGAATCTCTTTGATATTTTTAATTTATCTCTTAATCAAACTAAACATACTATACCACTTTCAGTAAGTTAAGAATTGTCAAATTTGAGGCGTTTTTCAAGAAAAAATTGTTTAATAAAATACAAAAATTGCATATTTTTCAAGCAAAATTAAGTGAAAACTATCAAATTTTCGAAAATTGTACATGGCCTTATTTCAAAATGTGTATTTAAAGCAACCTCTCCGTTACGCTATCCGACAGCAAAATTTAATTTAAAAAATTTGTGCTATTTTTTTTGTTCTTTTGAAAATGTCTCAGTGGCTTCATGTAAAGTACACCCAAAAGTAAAATATCAGTTTCAAATTCAAGAGGCCGCGACATCAGCCAGATCGCTTGGAGAATATGAATTTTGGAGAAAATCAGCACAATGGTTTAGCCGTTAGCGTTGTTCACACACATGGACGGTCGAATTTTTTTCTACATTTAGCAATTGTAATTATCCACTTTTTGTCACTAGGGCCCGGCAATAAGTTTTGGATCGAAAATTTGTTGTTCCCCCTAGCATTAAATAACTTTCTTTATACTTCTTAAGCAGTGGAGAGTAAGTACAGCATGAGAAGACTGATGTAGCCAAGCAAATTAGTAAGTTCAAATAATTTGAAAGAATTGTAAATACTAAAGACTTCTTATTTAAAATGTATTGCAACGTCAGGTGAAAGAGCGGTGCAGGTGCAACGACTACTTTAAATGATGAGCCGTAATTGGGCAGTAAAATAAAATGATACATTTATTTCCGACCTACGGCCGGGGAAGTTACATGAAAAAAATCCCATGAGGTGGGATCACACCCTACCTATTGAGCTCGGTAAAAAGGAAAAATAAAATAAAAGAAAGTTAATGACACTTCTGTTACACTCTACAAAAAAAATATGCCATTGCGCGGCATCGCTTAGTTTCAACAATAACAAACAAACAAACAACAAAAAGAAAGACCAAACACTTTAAAAGTTCGATGGCATTTTCCGCCTCGTCCCGAGGCGGGGCGCCCCAAAGCGCGGGCGTGCGTAAAAAGTCTTATCTGTGGACGAGCGTGGACTGGGGTGTCCACGTTGAGGTCGGTGGCCTTGGCGTCTTCTACAGGCGTTGTCTTACTAGTTGCAATGTTGCAACGGGAAGGCGGATGTCTTCCCGCGGTCACTGCTTGCCCCGAGGTCTCCTTGGCGTCTCGCCAACAAGACGCTGGACGAGTCCGGGTTCGTCTCTCATTACGGCTAGGACGAGCGATACGACAGCATTTAATCGCTGGCGCGGACCGTAGGCTGGCTCCTGATACTCGCGGCTCGTTCGCCCGACTTAGGCAACGAGTTTCGGTCGTGAAGCGCCCTCTCGTAACTTACAGCGCTCGCTTTTAAGCGTTACTTTCGCAGCCGACGCTCACGCGTGTTCGCTCTCACGACTACCTCCCTCTCGTAACTCTAGTGTTAGTGTCTTTTTTAAGATTTTGGGAATCCGTCCCTCTCGTATTTTCCCCCTCCTAAGTTTTTTCTGGGCTCGCTGACCTACTTTTTGAAACCTCTCATTGGCCGCATCTTACTGCGTCGCAGAATAATTTAGACGAATGGCGGTCCGAGGATTTGTGGAAATTTTTCTAAATTCTCTCTCTCTCTCGTGAAATGCTATCTTTGTTGACCGGAACGCAGCTGCGTTCGTCGGGGGGGCATTTCTATCGAGCAATTATTGTATGGCAAAAGGGGTTTGGACTTTCTTAAATTATCGCCCCAGGCGTGGAAGCGAGGAGGGGCCCCAGGATCGGCGGGGGTTGGGTCACAAAAGGTGCATTCAGTGGAGTGGTTTCGTCAAGTGGCCTCTGACGGCCATAAATTTTTACCAGGTCGGCTTCCCGTCGGAGGGCGAGACTCTGACAGCAGGACAACGGGTGGGGGTGGAGCGCGGCTGGGCCGAGGCGAGCGGGGAAAAGCACGTGCGTCTGCCTGAGAGTACGAAAAAAGAAGTGTTTGTTGTAAATTTATTAAGGCACCGCTATATGCCGCCCAGTATTCTAATATAGAATACATAATATATAAAGTCGTTGAATTTCTGAAGAAAAATCTGAAGGATAGAAGTCTAAAAATCAGAAATTTTATCGAAAAAGTAATAGTATGTACACTTGCAAGAGGCTGACGATGACATATACTTGCTTTGAAATTCATTCTGATCTGAGTCGGTTAAACTCTTTTTAATGGACTCGAGCATTTTAGCGGTTGTTGCTATGGGCGCGCTCTTAAATCATTGTTTAGATGGTTGGTTGCTAAGGATCTAAGCGCCTGTTTATCGACATAAATAACAAAAACACAATATTAATGTTTTTAAACCATTAAACAAATTTAGATTTTTCAATTGTTATTTAAGGATTGAAAACACGGGTTCATGGTTGTTTGTTTTTTTGGATACATGGGTTTCTTTGGATATGACGTCATTTCTTTTTTCATAGTAGCCACAATCCAATTACGGTCCTAAGGAAAAGAAAAGGTAATATAACAAGCAATGTACTGTAGCGTTACCGAATATCAACTTCATTAAATTAGCATTCATTTCTACATTTCTCTGACAATAATCTGCGAAAGGCGCCTCCGCTGGCGCCGGGGAATTTTTGGCGTGACTCCTCCCGCTCTAATTCGACACGCGCAGCTGCGCGCCTCATCCACCGCCGCCCCCGTTCTTTGTGCCCGCCTCCACCTCCGCGTGTTGTCTTCCGGGAAGCGTTCCTTAAGAGAACGCACCCACCCCCTTCCAGCCCCTGGGCCGCCACCCAGTGGACGTCAACAAAAATTAGGCTTGCCCTGGCCCACTTCTACGACGCATGTCTAGGCTTGCACGTGCGTCCAAGTAAACAATGTAAGACAGACAGACTTGAGGCAGAGGATCTGGAAATTTTCCATTAAAGATCCCTGTTCAAACGCTTTCAGCGATTGGACGAAGCAATTTCACTGCGCAGTTTCCTGTAGCCTATCGCCGAACGGGTTCAAAATTGTAGTAGATCATTCTCGAACTTTGGAGAATTCTTTGGAGAGGGATCGAGGCTGCGGGCAGAAAGAAAGTAACACCCGAAGGGGCATTCCGCTTGCGACTTTTGACTGAGTCGCATCCTTTTTTTTTGGCTTTTGGCTGAGTATCGCTCTGCTTTCGACTTTCGACTGCGGCGCTGTTACTAAGACTTCCTGAAGGCACTTCTGTGACTGCCCTCCGGGGTCTTCACTTGATTTATCTTGTGGCGAGACTTTTCAAGAGAAAGTTTCTCTTTCAGACTTGATCAATTTTCTGAACCATAGTTTTATCGGTTCAAGTTATTTAATGTGCCGTGCTTGGCCACGATTCGATGAACCAAAACAATTGATTTTGTTGAAGTAGACGTGATTATTAGTCTATCTTTGGCATAAGCACGCGGAAGTGACTGTGTTTAATCGTCAAGATCGCCACCGCTTACGTCAATGCCCGTCGAAAGTGCTACCTGAAGGCGCCCGCTCGACCAGCTGAGAGGATCACTGTTCCCGGCCGCACACCCTCCCTCGGCCGCCGGCCCAGAACCGCGCGGCCCAGACGACCTGACCGCCGCCACCCGCCTCCGCCGCCGCTCGGGAGAAGCGCCCCTTTCTGAGACGCCGCCCCGCTGAATGGGGCAATTACCACGAAAATATCCAGACGGTGATGTGTATTAGAGCTTCGCCGAAAGCTCTTAATTGCCCCTCAGGCGCTACGGAATGAACTTTGCAGTTAGCTCAAAACAAGCAGGGACGGAAATATTTCAGGCCGCGCATTGGCCGTTAATAAAATTAGTCATAGATTTTTTCTGTAATGCATTTTGTCTGTTGTTGATTGTAATAATTTAATTTTAATTTCTCTTGTTTCGCTTATTTTGGTTTGCATTACGGGGAAAACTCACGAGCTCGTGCATGGTAGTGTAAATCTAGGTTATCTCTTTTTGAATCATTAAATTTTTTACGTTAACCTCATACAGATATGTTCTTTCTTGCTGAAACAACGTCCACTCGCCATTCCATTTCTTTCAGGCCGCCTTTCTGCCACCTGAACTAGCTGGAAGACAAGGCGACCCACCTTCACCGTCACTCGCGGAGACCGCGAGTGACGTGGCAGTACTTGCAATATATTTGCATTATAATCAGCAATGTATTTGTTTGTTTGTTTTCGTCAGAAGTAATTGAAGATCTAGGAATAAATAAAAAGCAAAGTTATTTTTTCTCAATGTGATAAAAAACGTTTCATTTTCTTGCATTATTCTGGCTCAAGATCCAGATAAAATCAACCTAACTAACCAAGAAGGCTTCTTGACAGGAGTAACTACAAAGATATCCTTATTTCCGTATGTACATTGATTACCTTATACTTTCCAAGTAGAGACAAAAGGGTGTCACAAAGAAACTTTTGGATCTGCTGATCCTCCGCCTGATAAGCGAGATTGCAGCGCATTGTTGACAGCTTTAAAGACAGTTATCAGCGCATTTAACGCCTCTGTTCATTTACAAGACGTGGAATTCCACGTCAAGCATTAAGTGAAATTTCAATGTTACGTCGTCACTGGCTTTGTGAAGAAAATAGAGGATGTCTTCCGCAAGTTATAGTAAAAATGAAAGCAACGGCGTGAGTAATGAATTACAATACATTGCCGATGAAGTGAACAGTGCACCGGTGATTTTAGAAAAGTTACAAATCGCGAAAGTAAAAAAAGGAAGGACGAGACCATTGCGACAGCAACATCAAAATACGAAAGAATGTTCGGGAAGGCACTTTGATACTAAAATCTTTCTGAAAAAAGTAATAACATGAAATTAATATTGAAGAAAAACGGACCTAAAGAAATTGGAAACGTGCAGATTAAATTGTTAGATTGGGAGAGAAAATTACTGAAAGCTTAGGAATAATTGAAGAGGCCGTGCAATTTGATGTTGTAGAGAAAGACATCCAAATTGCACGCCTTCATCGAGAGGGCAATCTCCGAGCAAAACAACTGCAACGG
>JAHLJT010002773.1:0-47755 GCA_031308135.1 Acheta domesticus | reverse complement strand
CTGTGGTAATAAATGGTAAAACTCTCAACAAATACATTTTTTCTTTTCTAATGTTGGAAATGCACGTGTTTGATATAATTCTCCTAGAATGTGTGTGAAGTTTCTCCGGATTTCCTAGTTTTGAGATACTGAGATGCTAGCTTCTCCATCCTTGTTGTTGCTAAGTTGATTTCGGGGCGTTTTCCGATGACCCTAAAGAACCCAAAATTATGGCGCAAGATTTTTTGAGTTGAGTTGTTATTGGGATGGTTTTAAATTTTTGTTATCATACTTAGGGGTGAGTTTCGAAATATTGAATAGGAACAAAAATTTCGCATGTTTACGACCTCACAAATATTTTCGAATTTTCAGTAAGGGTGGGTGTTAAATTAACAACCCACAATTTTAACCTTAATTTCGGGGATTGTAGGGTACCAAAAATAATGTTTCTGGTGTCACTGAAGAGCCCAAAATTATCCGAAACTTGTGACGGAAGAATGTTTGAAATTTGAGAATTAGGGTGGGTTTAATTTTTTTTTTCGTATTTAGGGGTGAGTTTCGACATTTTGAAAAGTGTCCCACAGGAGCCCAAATTAACTTGCTTTGACCGTACAGAAAAATTTGAGTTTTGAGGAAGTGGGGGTGCTAGCCCCTATTTTTGAAACCTCAATTTCGGGGTGTTGTGGGGTACCAAAAATAATGTTTTTGGTGTCACTGAGGAGCCCAAAACTATTCCAAACACTTGGCGGAAGAATTTTTGAAATTTGAGATTTAAAAGTGGTTTTCATTTTTTGTTTTTGTATTAAGTGGTGAGTTTCGAAATTTTGAAAAGTGGCTCCCAGGAGCCCAAAATTCACTTGTTTTGACCGTGCAAAAAATTTTGAATTTAAATAAGTGGGGGTGCTAGCTTTACCGACCAAAATTTGAAATCGTAATTTCGGGGTGTTGGGAGGTAGCCCAAAAGTTTTTGAATGGGGCTGAAATTAGCCCAAAATTATGGCGCAAGAATTTTTTGAGAAAGTGGGGGTGCTAGCTTTACCGACTTAGTGATCCGTACAATCTTCCAGCAGCGCAAATTCAACTTATGCAACATCAGCAGCAACAATTGCAACTTCTTCATCAACAACAGCAATATCAGCTACTACTACCTCGACAGCATTAACCTACTACAAGGGCAACCGTGTACTCAACAGCATCTGCCACAAACAAACCTGCCTCGGGAACTCAAAATGATGAGATGCAAGCTACAACAGCAAAAGAAACGCACCATTCAATGCCTCCAAATGTAAGTAAACGTAAAAGAAATGATAATGAAAACTCAATGCCAGAGTACAATGTTCCAACTTCATTGCGTTTTAAAGGATTTCAAAATCTTAATGACGTGATCTTAGTACTCCAGAATCAACTTTAAAAATTCCGCCGATAATTATGCACAACGTTGGTGATTACAACCAAATGATTTCTGACATAAAATCAGTCGCAAAAAGTGATTTCACTACTAAGACAGCTGGTGTTCAACCAAAAATCTTATTTACTACAATAGAAGATTACCGTAATTTTAGACATTATTGTGTAGAGAAAAGCAAACAATTCTATTCTTTCCGCGGCCCTTCTATTAATACTTTCATTGCTGTATTGAAGGGCATTTCTACTTGTTACTCGGAAGCCAACATTTTACAAGAACTAGAACTCATTAAATATCCTGTTACATAAGTGACATTATACGACAAAAAGAAAAATCCAATTGAAATGTGTGCTTTAGAAACAAAAGGCACTAAAGAAGCTAAATCAATTTTCACCTTAAACCGCCGTATGCATTGTGTAATTAAAATTCAACCTAGAACCAAACGAAATTATCTAATTCAATGTAAGCGCTGTCAAAGGCATGGATACTCGCAAGTTAACTACCATCTCACTCCCAGGTGCGTAAGATGCAATAGTTCTCACCATGACTCACAATGCTCTAAACCGAAAAGCGACAAGCCAAATTGTGTAAACTGTGGCGAGGAGCACACTGCGAATTACAGAGGCTGTCGTATTTTCAAAGAAACCTAGCAAGCACGTTCAAACTTTCAAAATGAATTAAGGTCAAGACAAGGACAACAGCCGCCGCCGCGCAACAATACCACTCACCAATCTTTTGCTCTCGCGGATTTCCCTTCCTCCCCAAATGCAATGCTCCGTGGGCACCTGTGCAACCTTTGCATGACCAAATGCCATTTAATGTTCCCCAACTAATATCCACAATAGTATTGCGATCGGCTTCACTCTAACTCCCTATCTTTTATCTATTAAATTAATTCATTAGTAATTTACTTTATCATTGGATGCGGCCGTTTGCAAAAAAAAATTATATGTCGTAGGTCCGGCGCAAGTTTCCAATAGTGGATGAAGACCTGCTTTCCTTTTTGTAACGCTATCCGGTATTTTCTAAACTACAAATAACAACTCCAAATTCAAAGCGAAAATAAAAAATCACAAGCACACCGTGTTTGTTACTCTGTATTCGGCTTCCTGGCGTTGTATACACTGCTAACATCAACATCAACACCGCTCCACCATAACATAAAATTCAAAACAAATAAAAATCAACATTCACACAATATTTACACGTCATTCACACCCCGAGACATGCGCATTCTCCCTAAATGGCCGTTTTCTTTGTAAATAAAATTTAAATTAAGAAAAATGATGACATGCTTGGCCTTCAACAAAATATGATAATTCTCGTCGCATTTATCAAAGTACATGCGTCGCCTCTTCCCTTTCGTAGCGATGTTGTAACTGCGCCCAACTTCCTTGACGTCCACGACGGCTGCACCAAGTTCCAGTTATTCCATTTACCATATCATCCACACAACTCTCGACTAAATTGACTGTCACTATTTAAAAATACTCGTAATATTATTTTCTCCACATCCGAAAATAATTTACCGCATAGCAAGACATGAGGTCCTCTCACCTCTGAGACTAGAATTTATCTCCCGAAAAGTATTGTTGCAATTCATTAGCAAAACTTTTCCTCAACAAAACACGCTCTCTCAGTCTTTTGTCCTTCTTTATTGACATCAAATTATTCTGATTTACGCCTCCCCGGCGTCCCCTTGTTTAACGGTATCTGCCAAAAATTTCCCTAAATTCCCGTTTTTGATGTTTATTAGTCCGAAACACCCCAATTTACCGTTATTCAGTTCGAATTTCGTACTTTTCTGTGCTTACTCACACCAGCAATTCTCTATCCCTTGTCGTTTGACAACAGGCGGAATACACTCTGTTAAATACAAAAACACACTTGCCGCCTTATAAACTATACGTGCTGACGTAGAAAGTTATTCTTAAATTTCCCTTAAGCTAATTATTGTTTTGAACTAATGTTTATTCAGCGCGGCATTTCATACACAATAAATGTCCCCACGCCATTTTGCCGTCATTTGTTGTATACAAAAGCTTAGTCGGCGTCCTCTGTGACGGTTCTTTTATTGTTAAAATATTCAAATCATTACAGTACCACAAATGGTTTTAGCCATAATTCCGCAAATTCAAAATTTATTTTGACAATGTTAATAAATTTTCATAATGGCAAATAAAATAACTGTTATGAACTGGAATGCAAACGGAACTAAAAGATAACAATACTAGAAATTTTTCTTCTCGAGTACAAAATTGATATCGCTTGCATTACTGAAACCCATTTAGTTTTAAACGAAAAATTCAAAATTTCTGGTTATAAAATGTATAGAAGTGATAGAATTTCAAATGTAGCAGCGGGGTGTGTTTTGATTGTACTATCAACCCGAATCAAGCATCAACTGTCAGTTAACCCCAACACATCCAACCTGGAACAGGTTGCAGTCACCGTAACCATAGATCATAAAGATTATACGATTATATTCGTATTATAATAGTTGCTTATAAACCTCCGAATAAACAATTTCCACTAAAAGAATACAAAGAAATCATTAATAACAACTCCAACGTTATTCTACTAGGAGACAGCGTAAAGTTTACGTCACTGGAGTAGATGTTGATATCAAGTACGTTCTCAATGGTTTCTCTTATCATGCTAAGGATAATTCAATGTTACAAAAAGTTTCTGATTATGTAGGGATGCATCCCACTTCTTTCTAAAGGCAGAAATGTCACTACACTTACCTTCATCCTACCGAGAAATTGAAAGCGAAGTCAAAGTCCATCATGGGAACTGTGAGTAGAGCGAGAAGGCAATCAGCAATGAAGACTTCAAAGGCCTCTCTCCGTTCAACAAAAGTTTTGAAACATGATTTTTCGCTAACGGTTTATCAAGGAAAAAAGCAAAAAAATGTTCTCGTAAAGAATTTTCTCCATCCTGCTGCTGCTGTAGATACAAATAATGAAAGAATCCCTGAAACTGTTGGTTCTTGCAAGACAGACTTTGGGGTAAACACAGTGAACAAAAGGTCAGACAGTATTCTGTCAACTCTTCTTCAAGAAGATGGCCTGTATACTCGTTTTGCACAATCCTTGACATATATGGAAGAAATGCCAATGTCTTATTCAGGTTCATTACTTGAAGAAAAAATGAAAAAGGAAGAGAGATAAAATAATAATTTCTTCGCCATCTTGCAGAAGAAATATGATTTGAGTACTTGAAGAGTCGCTCGCATCTTAGGACAACAGATGATAATGAAGGCAATGGTCTGGGAGGAAATGACTCCAAGACGGAGGAAATGTCAAATACTCAAATTCTGCAAATGTAATAAACTAATCTGCAAATCTAAGAGCATTGTAAGTAAGACAATGATTTAGTGAAAATGCACGAAGGAAATTCAATACAAATGTGTCAATTGTGTAAAAGGATTAACTATTCAGAACTTTAATAAAAATTAATACTTTCTGGATATATTCATTTAAAACTAAGTAAACTTGTCACTTTTATTTGTTTTTATTGAAAATTTATTAATTTAATTAATTATTAATTTATGTGAAATTATGAGTGAATGTAGTATAGCCTAACACCCTTCTAATATTACGGAACTTCCACTAATATCACTGACAATGGATTTAATTCTAAAATTGTTCAAATTATAACTGTTAGATTTTTAACGCGCACAGGAAGTTCGTTAAACGTAACTCGATATCGATTCATTCAATGAACTAAATGAAAAACAGAAATTATTTCTTCATCTACTACACCATGTGCAAGGAAAAGACCATCTTATGTCACCCTTAATGTTTCTGCGGCAGTTTTCATCAATATGGGTTATTTGTAATACTGGTGTTAAATTTTAAATTATTGAATAAAAAATATTAATCTTAAATCGTACATTATCAATTACGGTAGACTTAAAATCCTGGTAAAAGAACAAGGATTCTGGCACGTCTGACAAAACTGATTCGGATGTATCAAATTTTATATTTCTCAGAATGAATATAGCCAGCGACAATCAACAGAACAGATCGATTTATTTTAAGCTGCACTTGGCTAAATATAATTAAGTTATCCCCGGGTCATGGATACAGTGTTTTAGGCCGTGTACACTATATAATCAGTTAATCACTAAACACTCATTCAGTGGCGTGCGGTGACAATTTTAGTTGGGGAAGCACTTTTGAAGTCCGGGGTATAAAAATGTAACATAGTTAAAGATGATATGAATTTTCACAAAATGTGATTATTAACCCGGGAGAGGTCGCGTCTTGCATACGAACGTAACTGGTCGCCTGGGAGAAAATGGACCCCAGGAAAAATTTCGTTGCCGAAATTCCTTCTAACATCGTTAACAAATATAATTTGATAATTATGTGACTTACGCTCTTAACCTTATTTATCGAGTAGTTTATTATTTGAAATGATTAATATAACTTTATAAAATTCATCAATCTGTTAAAGAATTCTTTTTTTCATAAAATGGAAAATAAGTGCATAAACTTTAAAATATAGTGAATGTTGTTTTGAAAATGAATGTATAGAGTTGAATAACGTTATTTTACAATAGTTTGGAAACAATGGATGTGATGTGCATTCTACTGATTTCTTACACTTTTCACATTCTCTGGATGCTTTGCGATTTAAATTCCTGGGACAAATGTCACGTCTTGCTAGTTTTCTTTCTTGCAACTTATGTTTCTTGTTTTCGCTCAGAATGCAAATATTGTACTATTTTAGGAATCAAATCTCACAGCAATCCTGGTAGAATTTAACTCATAAAATAGACGAAGGGCGAATACGATCCAAACTTCCGTTTGCAATTCTTGTGTATGGTGATTCCTCGAAATACCAGTAATGTTTTATCCTCCTGAACGTTAATCGTGCCTACTTCGAATGTATCACCGGAAACGGAGGTTATGGCAAGGGCTCCGTGGGCGTTGCGCCGCGGCGATGTTGCGCCGCATCACTGTCGATCGGCTCTGCCTGTGAACGCGGGTTGTTCCCACTTTCCTCGCTAAATGCAATGGACTACTGCGCGGAATGAGTTTGCGATGCATTCCCTTGCCGCAAGGGAGAACTGCAGAAATGAACGCAAAGGATTAGTTTTTTTAGAACACTTTCTTTAATTTAATAATATTGAGAACGCTTATATTATGTACTGTATACTTATTGTTGTATTATGATGTAGTTACTGCGTTTATCAAAACACTTTCAAAAAGCCAAATTATTTCGAACTAGGTATTTACCAGCCGATCTCAACGGAACGCATTTAAAGAATCATCCTGCCGCGGACGACTGACGGACCGACCCGATTTTTCACGAGGGTGACGAAGTCGAACGCCTACACTCTCCTGGAGCGAAGATGCTTCGCTGACGTCACGAAATGAATCTACACACCGTTCTGAAAACATCGATTGTTACGGTTCAACCACTGGTACTACGCTCAAAATCTGAGATGAGTAACCAGTTTTGCTCTGGTCATAAGCAACGAATATTTTAAATATAGAAAGAATTTTTTTCTCTGCATTGCTTAGGGGAATGACTCATTCCCTTCATTCCGTGAAATGCCCGCCACTGCACTATTCAAAAATATGTCATTTTTCTACTCATTAGAAGTAAAGGGCAGAGATGTGAATGGTGTTTAATGATTGTATTGTGTCCTCGGCCTTGCAAAATGGCGTATTATATATGTGTTGTGTTTCAATAGTAAGGCCGTGTTGAACGTTGCAATTACGGACAATACAGATTTTTCAAAATACTTTGAAATAAAAAACGTGTTTACGCGTTTTTTTAATAAAAATTGTCTTAAATAATATTGATATGTATTAATTGCGCAACTTTCCTTGACCGATGATCTTGCTTCCCCCTCTTTGACACAATAAACAGTTGAAGGCAAAAGCTCGCCGCGAGCACTGATGACACATCATTTCAAACACATCTTAACTGGCATGAAAAAGAAACTATTTTCTGTTGAAGACAAGAACTGTCCGTGATTTTATCAAAAAAATCTAACGAAATAACCGAAGATTAATCACAGATGAAGATTAATCACAGCAGGTGAAGATTAATCACAGATGATACCTCAAATTCATGAGAAAGTTAGAATGCGAATTATTGAGAAAGTTGCGAAGGCATGATTAATTCTCCAGAGATTGACATTGCTTCATACAGTCTAGTGGCTGATTCCGTAACTAATACCCCCACTCTACCCGCACTTCTTCAATCCATCGGTCAATAAAAGTAGCGCGAGTAATAATTTTGTGATGGTTTCTAGTTTTCGAAGTATAGAAATGGAATAAGAAAACATTACAAAATTATAATTTTAGTTGAAACCTAAATATTTTTTACTAAATTCATCCTCCATAACCAAGCAATGGCGCTCTGGTCATTATTTGTTATATATATTTAATTGTTATTTAAAAAGACACCAGCTTTGGGAGACGCCAACTTTCTGACTGAACTGAAGGGACTGAATTGTCCGTCCTTTTTCAGTACAAAATATTATTAGATTAGGAAAATGCAAATGGTTTCAAACCCTATTTTTAATTTACCGTATACATATGTATACACGTAGTAATATGCGTAGTATACGGAAAGTTATGTAATGCTGCACGAAAAACGGCCAATTTTCGTCAAAAAAAATTCATTAGCGAGCCTTGATAACGAAAAAGGGGATGAAACCAGTTGCTAAATTAAGAAAAAAAATCCCCTAATACGTGATTTAGCCAGAATCCCCGTTTTGTACCTCCTTGATACCCAAAAACCAATTGAAATCAAAACGAACGCCCGTCCGTCTGTCCGGTGTATGTGAACAACACTAGCACCTAAACAACGCGTACGATTTTTTCCAAATTGAAGAAACCCCTGCTCATCTGGCCTGAGTCAAAGCTCTGAGATTTTGAAAAACATTCTTCAATATTTGGGAGTACTTTACATGAAGCCCCCGGACATTTTCAACATTTTCTCAAAAACGGCTCCAAACTTTTTCTCTAAATTTCTTTTGAGAATAGAAAATAAATAAATAAAATACACTTATTAAAGTGGCATACGGCCTAATTTCACGGTTAACTCTAAATTTTCGAAATTTCCAAAATTTTGAATTTTGTTCGGCATTTTCCTACTACTATAAAATTGAAGATATAAATTTTCCCTCCAAATAAAATTTATTCTCCAAAATGAGTTCTTTCATTAACGTAATTTACATTTTTAAAAAAATTTGAGTAGTTTTTGGCGCAATATTGCGTGCAATATGTGCAATTTAAAAAAATTCTAAAACACGATTTTCTCAAAAACGTCTCCAAAGTTTTTCTTTAAACTTTTGATGAGGATAGTGCCTAATGTACTCTATGAGATGACATAAACGCCATATTGCTTTATTCTTTCTTTTTTTTCAAACATTAGAAGAATATATTTTTTGACTTGTATCTCACGCCATTAATATTTTACATTAGCGGCGATTTGTTCACATGATTATATTTATGAGTACCTTTGCTTTAAATAGTGTCCTATAAAGTTTCTCAAAAATTCAACCGTTTTCTGTTGAAAACTAGCGCAAATTTCCGCATTTTCGGAAAACGCTCCAACATCATTTTATCAAAAATGTCTCCAATTTTTTTCAAACGTTTCGAATGCATAGTGCTAATTGCACAATATGACGTAATGTTCATTTTAAGGTACTTTTTATTTCTTCAAAAATTACACAAATGTAGTTTTTTTGAAAGATTTCTCACACCATTATTATGCATATTTCCAGCAATTTGTAAATACTATTGTATTTGTGAGTTAATATGCTTCAAATGAAGGTTTTTGAAAACTCAAAAAGTTTCTGTGAAAAATGAGCTTCAATTTTCGCATTTAGAGTAGTTCTTGCACGCCATTTTCTTAAATACGGCTCTAAATTTTTCAAAGAAAATTGCCATTTATGGACAGGTTTTACTGTTCTTTAATATTCTTAAAATAATATTTTCTTTCTACTATTAGGAAACCGAAAAAATGAAGAAAAATGTCAAAAAAATGTAACGTGGGTGGCTATAGATGGCAGCTGACAAGAGTATGTCAAGTTCGAGTAGCTATCCGAGACCAAAGGAAATAGAAAACTAATATGGGAAAGTTTGTGCCATTCTGCAGCACCACTACTTTACTGAGTAAGAATGCACAAATGTAGTTTAAATTGTAAGACATTCATGAGCAATTTTTATAAATAAAGGTTTGTATTAAAAATTTGAATAACTAAAATTATAATACGACTGTTTCTATTGTTGTGAATATTATTAAAATAAGCTACTAAGGATTATTTATTCGGCAGTTACATAGTTTTAGATAAAGTTGTCATATTTGTGTATCCAAATCTAACAGATGACGTCACTGTGAATTCATATATTTAAAATGAAATATTTATAACAAAATTTATTAAAAACAATTAAAAATTCATAATTATGTATTTCTGTATATAAACATTTCACACAAAATATGAAAAATTTAATAATCATCAATTTTTTATTGACGGAAAAAATTCCAGGTATTTACATCAGTTCCCTGACTTATCCAGAAATTAATTTTTTCCTGACATTTGCAGGTTTTCAAGGTTCGTATGAACCGGGTGGAACGCAAAGTGTGCAATTTTCCTAGCTGGACGGGGGGCGAAGGAAAGAGGGGAAAGGGGGGAGACGCGGGAGTAGATGGAGGGGCCGGAGAGAGCAGCGAGTGTGTTCGGAGAAAGTGAAATTTCGGGACGCACCTGTTCGCCGTCTGGTCATAACCTTTCTGTTGCGGAGGGGAGGGCAAGTGGGCGCCTTGCTACCGGCGCTGCTCTATTCGTTCCGTCCTCCACATCCCCGGCCGCTCGTAGCGCCTCTTCGCCTGTCAGCTCTGCGAATAGACAGCTCTGCCAAAGTGTTGTTCCAGAACTGGAGAAGTGGTGGGTTCGATTCCGCGTCTAGGAAGATATTTTATCCATTCTACATTGCCACAAGATCGTTTAAATTACCACATTCTACATTTTTCTTAACAATGTTATGCATAAATTAGTCATTATTCGCTTTCGCAAAGAAGGCGAATATATGAATTCTGAAGAAATTAGAAAATTGATCGCTTGTATTTGAAATGAAAAATATTCGTAATATAGTGTAGAGATAACAATAATAGATTTTAACCCTGCACCGCGCACCATAACGATTCAGCTCGCATGGCAGTGTTTGGACCGCCCATGGCTTTTAGGAGGTTTCTAAGAGTTCAGCCAGCATAAGCAGCACAAAAAACCCTAAAGCATTAAAAAAATTGTTTCTGTTTAAAAACTAAACAGAAAAATTCCCCAAATGACCTGAAACAATCAACATACGTAAAAATTAAATGTTAAAACTTAACGCGCCGATACTCGCAATGCTAGAATAATTCTGCATTTATTTCAATAGCATTGACATTAAATGCATCTGGAGATTCCTTTCGTTTTTTAAAGATTTTTTCTTATTCTAAACAATATCAAAACAAAATAAAACCTCGAGAAGGGAATCACTTAACAAGAAAGAATTCTAGCAACTCGAATATGAATTAATTTCCAAGATCTAGCACCCGTCACCCGTTCGTGGTTTTTGATGGAAGAATATACTCAGGATATTGAAGTAAAACAAATCTCTAAATCCCCCTAAGTTTTAATTCCATTTAATAAACGACATGCCACATATCAGCATTATTTATAAATGTCTAAATATCTCGGAGGATTTTCAAACATTGACCAAAGTGATGCACAATAAATAATCCGGTGAGTTGTAACAAAACTGTATTCGTTTGGCCGAATGATAGAAAGTTTTCTTCCGACACCTGAGGCAGCAGGATCGAATCCGGTGGAAGAAACTTTGCGTATTCGTGATTTTTTTTGTCAAATTAACTTATTGCAGTACGCATTTCTAAGCGTAATTAAATTTTTATTTTAAATCATGGCAGTCCTGAAAATCTTTCTACGAAATATCTTTATTTTGTATTTTCCTATTTTCTGTATATTTATTTTATTCTAGGGAACATAAGGAACACAGACTAATAAGGAAACCAAAAACGCCACCTCCGAGACAAATAGGTGTCTTTCTCCCACTAATGCGATAACTCGCTCCCGTTCGCATGATGAGCATAGTCGAAAATGAATAATAATATTAATATAAATAATAATATTAATAATAAAAAATGTATATTTCTGGTGAGGCTCAGGCCATTAGATCTGCTCTTCCGCCTAACCACTAGAATATTTACACTTACAATAATTACAATTGAGGAGTTCGGGTGGAAACAATGGCAGCTGACATTTCACGTTAATTACGAAAGTGCAATGATCGTATTAGGTAATGGAAATGTGCTGCACACAACTAATGAAACATAAAGTATTAATATATTTTCGTTGGTATTTTGGATTCTAAAACTAACATGCCCATGAGAGCCCATGTTTCTTATTTTCAAGAAGGATGTGGAATGTTAATAATTTTACTTTCGCAAAATGTCAGAAATTATTCCCTACACCCGAATGCCTCAATTGTTGACAAATTACAAGAAGAGAGGAGGGCAGATTTTACATGTAAATCTGGAATGCAAGACTAGGGACCATCCCGGCATACGCCTTAAGCGATTGAGGTAAACCCAGGAAAACCTCAATCAGGATGGCGGCTTAGGGCCGTAACACAAGAAAAACGCAGTGTGAAAAAATAGAAAGATTAAAGGAAAAGGGTAAAGGCAAAAGGAAAGTAGAGGGAGGGAGAAAGAAAAGAGTGAGTTAGAATTAATTATGAAATTAAGGAGAGTGGGGAGGGGGAACGATGATAATATTATTATAAAGTTTATCGTATACATAAATGTAGTTTTCTAGATGGACGTAGAAAATGGCTGAAGATTAGAAGATAATCTGTAACAGAAGAAGAAACGGGAAAGACAAAGCAGACAGATGAACGAAGAAAAATTCAACATACCAAGAAAGATCATGCAATACAAAGACTGAAAATGCATTAAAAACTTCTTATCTAGTACATGTAACATACTTGGCGTTAGGGCTTTCAGCAATAGTGTGAAGAGGAGAAAAGTACAGAACAGCTTGACGTCATGAAGTGTAACCGAATTTGGTCAGTGGTAATAGCGTACGTTGTGTTTAATTACGGTGTGAAAATGGAAATAGGAGTTTGTGTTATCTATAATTATTTGATTTAATCCAATCACTGAATCGAGTTTTAAATTTTCTGAAATCGCTAATTTGTTTTAGATGTATGGGTAGTGAGTTCCATATTCTAATTACAGTTACAGTTAATGACATACTGTAGGATACCATATTGTACCGCGGTATGCATAGTAATCGCGAGGACACATGATCGTTCAAGCGCCAGCATTTTAAAGTCGTGCAATAATTGCGTTTGATAGCTATTATTCAAAATTTTATGGAGAAGGAGAAGGCTATGCAAATTTCACCTTTTTTTCGATTGAGAGAATTTTTGTTTGGCCGTAAAACTCAGATACATGATCGTATCTTCTAGGGTCGAATATGAAGCGTTGCACGCATATTATGCTATTTGTAATTTGCGTTGTTGCTTGAGCTGTAAGTCCTCAAGCAGGAAATCATAATAACACAGGCCGACGTCAGTTTAGTTACAAAAAGGAAAACCACTGATTCCGATTAATTTCAGGATGCTGCATTCGAAATGGACACCCGTTTTTCTAGATTAGCTCGTATTTTTGAGTAACGCATAGTTGCCAGTTTTTACCATTTTGTAGGGACAGCTACAGTTATCATCAAAGTAACCATGTCCACAATGTTACTCGAGTGAGAAATAAATAGTGTTTCACTCATTAGGTGAAATGGTGAAATACAGGAGCTTCTTGTTGTTAGTCTTGTTGTTATATATATATATATATATATATATATATATATATTATATATATATATATTGATTGTAAGATTGAGGATCAGGATAAAAGGTGGGCCCGTCGTATGCCTTTTGCTGTTCCGATGATGGAGAGAACTCCGGAATCTCTTTAGTGACTTATTTCTGTATGACCAATACAGCAGGAAGTAACAAGAAGAAAACAGCGTGTCATCGAATATCCAAACTTGCTATCCGTGATCATATCAGTGCCTCATGGAGAAAATTTACCTGCACCTACTCTTCCTAACGATTGGGAAACTATCGATATTGCAGCACCTACGGGAACCGATGAGGACACTAACTCAATATTTGATGATGATCTGATAATCCCTTCCATTTAAATGATGAGACTTATTTCATCCTTCTACATGAATTGAACGATTTAGCGAGAGATTTACAACTTACGAAAGAGATAGATCAATTCTTGGGTGCTAGACTCCATGAATAGTGTTTACTGACTCCCGGAGCTACTTACACTCATCACAGGAAAAGGAACGAGCCTTTTTCAGAATATTACAGAATGAAAGATTCCCTTTGCGTATGCACGGACATCAATGGCCTGATGAATGAGTTAGGAATCCAACACAATCCATCTGATTGGTGTCCTTTGGTAGATTCATCTAAATACAGTCTGAAAACAGTTTTGCTTCATAATGGAAATAAGCTGCCGTCTATTCCTGTGGCACACTGTTCCAAAGAAAGAGACTTACGAGGGTCTCGCACTCATTTTAAATCATATAAAATACAAAGATCATGGTTGGCAAATTTACGGAGATCTAAAAGTATTTGCAAAATTATATATTTGTCTGGACGGTGGATTAACGAAGCACTTTTGTTTGTTTTTTGTGTCACGAAAGGAGTGGCCCCCCAGAGAGTCATTTAAGTCCTGTACCAACAACGTCAAGTTTGAGTCTCTGGTCGATCCAAGCAAGGTACTGCTTCCGCTTCTGCACATTACGTTGGACCTCATGAATTTCGTAAAAGGAATAGACAATGTAGGTGAAGGATTTAAGTATTTTTAGACTGTGTTTTCCAAAACTAAGTGATGGTCTGTATACATCTGTGAACATTATACCTTATAAACTCCTCTGGTGTGTAAATACTGAAGTACAGTTTTTAAATGCTAGTAAACTAACTTAATAGTTTTTAGTTGTTTAGATCTAATAAATTGATTTATAGAATTTTAAAAATTGATAGTCTTTGACACAAGTGCTAAAACGAAGTTGATTCCTTTTTTGCATTCAAACAGCTCATTCTCCGGTACCTTCAAGATACCTCATTATGCCTATATCGGTAAATTTGGCAACTATGCGTTACACAAAAATACGAGCTAATCTAGTAAAACGGCTTACATATTCGTATTCAGCGACCCAAAATTGGTCAGAATCAGTGAGTTTTGTTTCTGTAACTTTTCAAAAGTTAGAAAATGTCGGCCAGTGTAATCGAAATGAGGCATTATAAGTGAATTTACTAGGCTTATGCGAGTGTTAATAGGTAATAGTTCTCGGACTCGTTTTAGGGAATGGAGGCCTGCGAAAACTTTTTGGCAAATCTTACCTACTTGTGTGGTCCAACTAAGTGTGTTGTCTATATGTGTTCCTAAGTTTTTTACATCGCTACACTAGGGAATAGGGGAGTTGCCTATGCTAATTTCCGGAAGGGAGAATTTCTCCAATTTGTTCAAAGCGTTGCGAGAACGTATCACTAAGCTTTACGATTTCATTGGATTTAATAAGAGACCAAGGGCTTCTGCCCATTTATTGAGAGCATTTAACTCATCGTTTATTTTCTGGGCTAATAAGTTCCACTCCGATGGGTATCCACTTATATAGATTTGTAGGTCGTCAGCGTACATTTTGTGTTTACAGTGATTGATGCATTGCCCTACTTCATTTACATAAATTAAAAATGCTAAGGGTTAAAGGGGGTTGAAAGTTCATTTTGCTTGGCTGTGAGTGAAAATATCGATTTTTGTATCATTACCGAAAGGCTGCAGGCTAATCTCATTTTGACCTGCAGTCGTAACTACCAAGGACAGTTGAAATTCTGAGGGCTGATATTTAGAAAGGGAGAAAATCGATAATGTCTCTCAACAAAAGAGATGAGTTTATTCAACTCTCTTCTGAACTATAAAATTGTAGTAAGCAGAAAGACATCCCTAGCATAGTTGTATAATAATACTAGAAGCAGTAGTATTTTACGTTAATTTTTTTATACAAATCGTTTTACTAAATCGAAATTACATCATCATCAAATATGTAATTTCTTCAGAATTCAAATATTCGCCTTGTTTGCAAATGCAAATTTTGGGTGCTTTATGCAGAACATTGGCAAATAAATGTAAAATGTAATTTAGACGATCTTGTGGCAATGTAGAATGAATAAAAAGGTCTACCTACACCAGGAATCGAACCTGCCACTTCTCCAGTTCTGGAACAACACTTTGGCACTGAGCTGCGCATTCGCTACTCTCTACTGCCTTTCTTATAACAACACATTTTCAATTAATGAAACTTGAATGTAAGATTACGTATACAAAAATTAATGCCAATTTAGTTTCATGGGTAGGAATCGCGGAAGTCGTTTACCTCTGTACTACTACTGTGAGCTCTCAATCCCCTAACACGTGGTGTAGCCAGAACCCCTCTTTTGTGGGTCCTTGATACAGAAAAACCAATTGAAAGGAAAACGTCAATTTGTCCGTCCGTCCGTCCGTCTGTCCGGCCGTGTGTGAACACTGCTAGCGCTTGAACCATACGTACGATTTCTTCCAAAATGGATATTCCTCATCGATCTGGTTCTAGTCAAAGCTTTGAGATTTTGAAAAAAGATTCTTCAAAATTTGGGGGTACTTTTACATGAAGGCCCCCGGACATTTTCAAAATTTTCTCAAAAACGGCTCCAAATTTTGATGTGTATGTCTCTTGTATGAATACACTATAATACACTTATTAACTTGGCATATGTCCCATTTTCACGAATAACTCTGAATTTTCGAAAATTGTGAAAGTTTGAATTTTTTTTTCGGCGTCTTTCTCCAACTACAAAATTGAAGATAGAGATTTTTCCTTCAAATAAAATGTGCTCTCCAAAGTGAGTTTAAGGTCATATACATTGTTCTGAAAATTTTTGTAGTTTTCGCGCAATAATGCGTGCATTATGTGCAATTTTAAAAAAAATTACAAAAACTAGATTTTCTCAAAAACGGTTCCAAATTTTTTCTTTAAACTTTTAGTAGAGGTAGTGCTAAATGTACTCTATGAAAATGGCATAATTGCCATATTGCTCCACTTTTTGTTTTGTCAAAAATTACAAAAAAAGATAATTTTTTTTAACTTATCTGCCACGTCGGTAATATTTAGATTAGATGAATTGAATTGCCTTATTTTACGTGGCGAGACTCAGGTCATGAGGCCTGTTCTTCCGTCTGACTACGCAAATTTCGCTACGCTCCTTTCACCAACTAGCGCAGAAAGAAGGTGGCGAAATGGGCGACGAAACAGGCGATTTTGAATTTTGGTCAGAGGCGTCATTTAGGCTTGAGGATCTTTTACATGCAGTAAATCTACTATCATGGAACGGCCGGCTTTACTTTCCCTCCGAAGGAAGGCGTACGAAGAATTTATTCGCCCTAAAAAAAAATCCATGGCTTCGAGCGGGCTTGACCCCGCGAACTTGGGTGTAACCAGAGTATATCTCCTGTCCGATACTCTAACCGTTACACCACCGCCGCCGCTAATATTAGTGGCAATTTGTGCATATTATTCTATTTATATGTGCTTTAAATATTGTCAAGTAAAGTTTCTCGAGAACACCACCGTTTTTCTCTGAAAACTAGCTCAAAATTCCGCATTTTCAGAAACGCTCAAACGCCGTTTTCTCATAAATGGCTTCTTTCTAACGGTTAGTGCTAATTGCTCTCTTTAATATGAAGTTCAATTTCGGGTATTTTTTTGTTTTTGCAAAAATTACATAAATGTAATTTTTTGAAGATATCTCACACCTTTAACATGGATATTACCAGCATTTTGTAAGCACTATTGTATTTGTGAGTGTAAGTACTTCAAATGAAGTTTTTCGAAAACTCAAAAAATTCTGTGAAAAAGAGCTTTAAATTTCGAATTTTTAATTCCATTTAGGACGAGGTTTTACTGTTCTTTAATATTTTAAAATTAACATTTCTGTCCTAGCATTAGGAAACCGAAAAATTAAGAAAATGTAAAAAAATATGTACTTTGGAAGGCGATAGATGTGTTGGTAAGCACCTCTGGCGTTCCGCGCTGCCACAAAGGAACAGTATGTCGACTGCCTTCGTAATGCAGAGTTGTTGTCCTAATTATAGCCAAAAAGGAAACGTTAATATTTTAATTCCCTCTTAAATATAACAAAATATATAACAAGCGCAGAAGTTTTCTTTTACAATTTTTACTTTCCCGTATACGTACGTATATACGGAGTAATATACGTAGTTTAGGGAAAGTTATGTAATGCTGCGGAAAATCGATTTCGAGATTTCAACGGAAATACACGTTTTGGGGTCCCCTGAAACCGAAAAAGTGGGTGTTTTCAAAACGTCCGTCCGTCTGTCCGTCTGTCAGTCTGTGAACAACACTAGCGCGTAAACCATACCTACGATTTCTTCCGAAATGGATATTCCCCAGTCGATCTGCATCCACTCGAGGCGCCTCGATTTTGAAAAACTTTCTTCAAATAATGAGGGTACTTTATATGAAGCCCCCCGGACATTTTCAAAATTTTCTAAAAAACCGCTCCATTTTTAAAAAAAATTTCTTGTAATGATAAAGTATAATACACTTGTAAATGTGGCATATGTCTCATTTTCATGGTTAATTCGGAATTTTCGAAAATTTCAAATGTTTGGATTTTTCAGCGTCTTCCTTCAAGTACAAAATTGAAGATAGAGATTTTTCTTACTAATAATTATTTTTCCAAAGCGAGTTCTTTCACTAAGGTCACGTACATTTTTTTGAAAATGTTACTTTTTTTCTGCGGAATATTGCACGCAATATTTGAAATTTTTAAAAATTACAAAAACCAGATTTTCTCAAAAACGGCTCAAAATTATTTCTTTAAACTCTTGGCAGGTATAGTCGCTAATATACTCTATGAGATGGCATAAACGCCATATTGCTCTATTCTTTTATTTTTTCAAAAATTGCAAAAATGTAAATTTTTTGACTTCTCTCTCAAGTCGTTCATATTTATATTAGCGGCGATTTGTTTACATTATTATATTAATGAGTACAGGTGCTTTAAATAATGTCAAATAAAATTTCTCGAAAATTGAATAGTTTTCCATGAAAACTAGATAAAAATTCCGTATTTTCTGAAACGCTCAAACGTCATTTTCGCAAAAATGGCTTCAATTTTTTTGTTCAAACTTTTCGAACGGATAGTGCTAATTGCACTCTTTAATATACCGCAAAGTTCAATTTGGGGTATTTTTTTGTTTTATCAAAAATTACACAAATGTAATCTTTTTGAAAGTTCTCTCATACCGTTAAAATGCACATTTCCAGCAATTTGTAAACACTATTGAATTTGTGAATGTAAGTGCTTCAAATGAAGTTTTTCGAAAACTTCAAAATTTTCTGTGAAAAAGAGCTTCAAATTTTGCATTTACTGTAGAACTTGCATTTACTGTAGAACTAGGCCATTTTCTTGAAAACGGCTCCTAATTTTTCAACGAAAATTGCAATTTGGGACAAGGTTTAACTGTTTTTTTAATATTCTTAAATATTATTTTTGTTCTATTAGGAAACCGAAAAATTAATAAAATGTCAAAAAAAAAAAATGTAGTTTGGGCGGCGATAGATGGCAGCTGTCAAAAGTATTTCAAGTCCGAATAGCTAGACGAGACCGAACGAAACAGAAAACTAATATGGGAAAGTCTGTGCCATTCTGTAGCACCACTAGTTAAGAAAGTGAAGTCGCAGTTGACACCTCGACCGGATTCATCATATTACCCAGATTATAGATTTCTGTCACTTCACAGACTCAAGAGAGGAGCTTATTCGGCGTGTTTTTCCGAACGTAGCGCACCAGTTCAATAACTATAACTGATTGAGTGAACGAGCAATATTAGCAACAAAAAAACAAAGATGTCGACACCAAATCGGTTTAACCGTTTTCGAGTTTTAGCGAGACGAACGAACATCAAAATTTACGACCTTTAAAAAGGGTGCGCCAACTTAAAGTTAAGTTGCCATAACCACACAAAAATCGCATTAAACAACAAAACCAAATATACCACAATTTTGTACTAATTATGAACTAATTTATATCCACATTAAAAATTTTGAATCAATCCAGAATATCAAAATATACAATGTTATGAGTGAGTGCGCCAACCAATCGTCAAGTCAACAAACTCACCCACGGAAAACGCCTGAAACAAACTTTGTTGACCCAATATATTATTGAAAGACTAAATTTTTACGCAAATAAATAATTGGCGTGTGAAAATGGAAATTGAAAAGTTGCCGGTGTTTAACGTCGAATTTTTTTCATATATAAACGATTTTAAAAATATTGTACTTAGTTTTCACAAAGCGTAAGAATTCACATATCTAGATCAAAATTTATTTATTATTACTTGAAGTAATAATATTGCTAATCATAACATCTGTAAATGTTATCTTAATCTGAATTTTGTGATATTTTTAAATTAAAAATTAACATAATTTATGCATTTCATACGCAGTAAAGATTTTGAAATTTACATTGCGATCAAAGTAAATAATGTTTTACGTCTCTTTAAAAATCATAAAAACACCTTTGGTATACAAAAATTAATACAGAATTAAATGTAACTAATGGGTCTTCCCTAGCACTGAAGATATTGCCACTACGCGCTTCCATGGTGATTTTATTCTGAGATTTACTAGTTTTCTCTCACACAACTGGCTTACTGCAAATTAAACCCCGTTTAATGTCACGCTCGACATTGAGGCGGCACTGTAGTTGGTTCTCATAAACCTCCCCATTCATGAACTGAACCTATCGCAACGTCATGTGTGTGTGCGCATATTACAGTACGTGCGTTCCCTTTTCGCTCCGACTAGCTTATTTATTTGTTTATTAATTAACTCATCAACACATCAAAATGAATGCACGGTTGCCCAACTCCTATCCCTACACACACACATGTGTATTTATTTTGTCTAGAAATATACACCCGATTTTCCCAAAAATAAGCAATTACAGAAATTTGTATCCAAGCGAGTCGTGACCGGCTCCATACGGATTAGATCATAAACGATCCATATGGATTAGACCAGAAATTGCTGTAATTAACCGTAAATGATCCTGAATCATTACAGTATCTCTCAATTCATTTATTTTTAGTCCATAATAAGAAGTATGTTGAACGTATTTCAAACTTAAATTAATATTTTCACTTTTATGTATGTTTGCTTTTAATATTATTACTTAACATAATTTAATATTTGACTTATTCATACATAGCACAGTAGTGAAGTTTATAATTCTTCTAGGCCTTTGAAATATTTGCTTTATTTCTTAAATCTTTCTAGTGCTGCCAATCTTTCAACAATGCCTAATTGACCTTACCGTGGCTCATAACAAATTTAGTATCTTTTATTACACACTCAAGTCGAATTAGTTAAAATAGCAATGGTTACAAAAAAATTAATGTTTCTGCAATACAAAAATCACACACATTTAAGAAATAAGGAACTCATAGAAGACTACATGAAACAAGGGTGCCTGATTGTATTAAATTGAATGTTTTCCAACAGTAATGCACACAAATGTAGATAATTCTTGAGTTATAAAATACACACATGTAAGAAAGCATTTGTAAAAATCAGTCAACATTTGTCAGTAAACAGGAGTCAACTAGCAACAGAATAAATGTTCCAAACACAATATTTCTGCCTTGTAAAAATTAAATTCCTTCACAAGTGCAAAAAATGTGATCAAACAAATTACAGACACTAAAATGAATGTACAATGTCAACTCTGAAATACAAATAGTTTTGCCACCATGATCAAACAATTAGTCAAATGAACTGTTAATAGAAATCTGTTTTCTGTAATTAGGTTAATACGGTGATATTTCACGTTATAACCTGATACAATTCAAACACCATAATTTCTTCAAATTACACTAGTTACTCGATATCACAGATGTCTAACCCACTACATCATACATCAAGAACATCAACAAGCCAGAACACAGCTTCGTCAAGATTTACCAACATACCGCCTGCGGTGGTAGACATTTTAGAACACCTATGTTAATTTGGCAATTAGAATTCAAGGTAAAATCTAGAGTAAGTAAATATTGTGCATTTTAAGTAAAGATTATCATATGAACCCATTTCATTCCCATTTTTAAAGTTGCACCATGTGCTCAGAAACATATCAGGATTATTTTAGAATTTTTTCAATTTTTTTGAAAATGAGCATTTTGAAAAAACTCAAAGTAACAATTTTAAATTCAAATTTGAAAAACTTTTTGAATGCAACCCCTTTTGAGTTGTATATAATATAAAAGGCCACAAAGAAAGCAGCAAAATGACACCTGTTTCAACTCTCTATCTTAATTTGGTGAGATTCTACATCAATTTAAAAATTTTCGGGAACCCAATTTTGCAAAAATTTTACATGGCTGTATTTCACAAATATTTTACTCAAAATTTGTAGTTTTCTTATTCTTCATTTATACTACCTATGTGTCAAATTTCATCTGAATCTAAAATGGTGAAGTAAAATTTTAATTAAAACTGTGTTGATTTAATATGGAATGACCCAATATAGAAATAAGTGGATGTGCTAACTATGCGGACATTTCTAGGAACTCAGATCTGTTTGACATAGGTATAACAAAATACAAAACAACAAAATTTTCTCTCCACAGTACTCCATGAAATGGAGTCAGACCATTTACCATTAGTACTAACAATACAACATTCAGCCCCACACACTCTCTCATTCCAGAACACAGTCAATTGGCAGAAATTTAAAAATAATGTTAAAACACCATCCGAAAAATCCGAAAAAAACATCCGAAAAAACCATCCGAAAAATCAAAATCCTAAATACCCCTCCAGAAATAGATCAAACAATAACAATACTCAATATACATACTATATTAAATGAACATACTACACTACATATTACTACATACTATATTAAATGAACATACTACACTACATACTATATTAAATGAATTTCAAAACAGTAAATCAAACAAATCACTTATGAACACACAGAATAAAAAATGAACTACCCAAAAGCATAAAAAATCTATCCATAAAAAGAATAAAACAAGAAGTTTCTGGAATCACACTAGAAACCCTGAAGTCAAAAAGGAACTAAATCTATTAACTTATATTACAAAAAAAGCACTTCACACACAAACAGCAACAATTCAACAAGATTATTCAAACATTAAGCTCAAGTAACAATACACAGAGGCAATTTAAAATTAAAATACCAAACAAAAATAATACCATTCCTCTACTTAATACCAGGTCAGCAAAAAATGCTCACCTTTTGAAAAAGCAGAAACAATAACAAAACATTTTGAAGATACATTCAAACCTAACGACACCCCCCCCTACACAATCAACACAAAATAATCATACAGATAGCAATATCTCCTAATTATAATGTACCCTCCAGAATCAGATTCTCATCCCCCCAAGAAATAACAAAAATAATAAAATCACTTCCTTAAAAAAAGGTCCCAAGACATGATAGAATAAATAACAAAATCATCAAAAATATACCAAACCAACCCATAGGATACTTAAATAATATTTGTAACTCAAAACATATACAACTTGTTGAAATGGGATGTTTTAGTTAACAGAATAAAAAAATGCAAATGCATATAAATCACAGCCCTATTAATAAGCAATAGATCTTTTGCAGTTTCAATAGATAAACATCTCTCAAACCAAAAATCAATTTTGGCTGGACTTCCTCAGAGATCCCCACGGTGATCTATAATATTGAATCTGTACACAGCTGATATTCCTACATCCAACACAATCAATATAGCACAATTTGCAGAGGATATAGTATTGTATTGTTCTAGCACATCACTTGACATTACAAAACACAAAATAACAACATTTAAACTAAATCGATGCTTTGTCAAACAAATGGTAAATTAAATTAAACACATCTAAGTCAACAGCAAAAAATCTTTTCATTAAAAACAATTTCAACACCACAACCTCTCCACTCAACAAAAACAGAATTCCTTGGACTCCACAAAATGAAACAGTGAGATATCTAGGCCTACATTTGGACACAAAACTTAACTGGAAAGAACATATAAACATTAAAACACAACAAACTAAAGTTAAACTAATCCAATTAAAGTCATAAATAAACAACCACAGTAAAATAACAGTAGAAAATGCCAAGCTCATATATACAGCAGTAATAAGATCTCTAACGCTCTATGCCTGCCCTGTCTGGATTAACACAGCAAAAACCAATATCCATAAATTACAGATCATACAGAATAAGTTCCTGTGAACAATAACCCCTGCACCCTGGTTCATCACAAACAACTTCATAAAGAACTTCAAGTAAAACCCATCATACATCACATCACTAAGTTATCCCATAATTTTAATAACAATGTGTCATCAATTTAAGTCTGAAAAAAATCATTTTTTTAAAATAAAAAATCAGGTTTTTTATTTAAATCAGATTTATTTGATTTAAATAAGATTTTTTAAATTGTATTAGATATTTTACTTTAAAAGAAAATTGTTAAGTGAATTATTTATCCTTAATTACTTTAAAAGCAGGAAAAAGTCAATTAAAACATCAGTTTTTAAATTTATCATTAAACTGTTGTAATTTTATTTAAAAAAATAAAGATACTGTATATTTGAGGGTCTGGTGCAAAACCCCCTAACCCACAAAATCTTTAAATTTGATTTACTTTTAGTTTGGTGCTCATGAGAAACTTTCTACGTCCACATAAGTTACCAAATAAGCTTATTGCACCATCTATTAGAATATTTTAGGCGGAAGGCATTCTTTGTTCAAACAAATTTTACCATTTTTTTGTGCAATCCCCCCCCCAATCAAGAAGCACTTATTGTTGAAAACAACTGAATTCATCGAAAGACTTCTAACAATGTTAGACAGTGTTTGAAATATTAAATTCTACTTAACAGTTGTTCTGTTTAAAAAAAAAAAAAAGGAGTATAATGGTTGTTACTTGCGCACTATCCCTTAACCCTTAATGGTCAGTGGGAAGTATGTTCCCCACTTAAAATGGAATTTTATCAATACTCTCATAAAGAAAAGGGTTAATATTATAAAAACTAGTGAGATTAACTACTGTTTTCATTACTTTTAACAGTATTAATTTTCTTCTTTAAATGAGTATTAATAATATTTTTTAAATTTTCTTCAAAACTAGTTTGTATGTGTTAGAGCAATATTGTTGTTAAATTAGTGTGCACTATTAAATTAATTATGTGAAATATTTTATAATAAATATTATATATTCTTTACAAAAACTTTGTAAAATTCTTTACAAAAAAAGTCATTTAAATCCTTACATCAATTACACAGCTATCTCAATACAATCTAGGCCAAGCACCCCTAAATGCCACCAGAATCAAAAATAGACTTCCCAAGCATGTTTTTATATACAATTTGCAAGTCTAGATGATTCTTTTTGAGATGTTCAGTGGGGTTCCTCCTCCAAAGAAATAGTTGTAAAAATGTAGTAGTTTAGTTCTTTTTAAATAGATAGTAAGCATCAAAAACATGTGAAAAAGTTTATACTGTTTAAACTGAACCATGTATCATATTCAAAATAATAAAATATATAAATAACACCCCATGTTAGAGGAATTTTGTTTCCACATTTAGCCACTGGATTTACCGAAAAATTGGAAAAATTTGCATGACGGAAAATTCGGAGTTAACAGTGAAAATCGGACCTATACCACTTTTATAAGTGTATTTTACTCTATTCTTACGAAAAATTTTAAGAAATATTTGGAGCCGACCTTGAGAAAATTTTGAAAATTTTCCAAAATTTTGAGGAAAGATTTTCAAAATCGCAACGCCTCGAGTGGAAACAGATCGATTGGTGAATATCCATTTTGGAAAAACCCGCCCCAGCCGGACAAGCTTTAAACTCCCGACCAGTGGTGGCTGGTGCCCCATCAAACTGAGGATTGCAGTTGCATGGAATTACGGGAATATAACTTCCAAAATTCAGTATACTAATATATACCGTAATATAAACCTAATATAAAACGTAAGCAATTCATGTAAATGAATTAAAACTAAATTAAGGAATATATAGTATACACACGTGTTATTTTGTTTATTTAATTGTAATTGTCACATGTAAATTCTGATGAATCTGGAACTATTTTTTTAAAATCAATAGCGTCAGTTGCGACAAGTTGGCCAAATGATGTTCGCCACTTTATCTGTTTTTTATACGTCATCCAGCAGAAAGAATAACAACAAGCTGAGCACTGAAACACAAATGCTTCTACAAGAAAGAAAGAAACTATTACCACGCAGGACCAATCCTGACAAAAAATCCGAGTACGACACCATAAACAAATGAGTAAAAAGGAAGATCCGAAGAGACATAAGACAGCACAACTCTGACAAAATCAAACAAATAATAAGAGAATCTTATTATTTGCAAGGAAAGAAGGCAAAGAAAGAAATACTTACAAACAAACACCTAATTCTACGAGTCCACAACACACAGGGCAAAAAAACTCACATCATGACTGACAATTAACGAAACTGCCATCGAGTACTACCGAGAGCTCTACAATAGTAAGAATCAACTTGAAATAGAAGAAAACACCACCACCGCAGAAGATGATGTACCTGAAATCATTATAAGTGAAGTGAGAACAGCAATTACAAATCTGAGATTAGGCAAATCCCCTGGCGAAGACGGAATCACTAATGATCTCCTGAACCTCGGCTCACCGGAAATCCACAGGATAATAACCGATGCCTTCAACGAGATACTCACATCTGAAGAAATTCCAGACCAATGGTCCAAAAGTACAATAACCCTCATGCATAAAAAAGGCTCAAGGAATCAACTCAGTACTTACAGACCAATAAGCTTGATGTCAAATCTGTATAAAGTATTTTCAAAAATAATATAATAAATAAAATACAGAAGAAATACAGAATTTCAATAAATAAAAATACAGAAGAATAACAAATTTACTAGACGAACAATTGTAAAGGAGCAAGCTGGATTCAGGAAAGGATACAGTACAATGGACCACCTACAAACCATACACCAGTTACTCGAAAAAGTCCAAGAATACAGCCTGAACCTCTACATAGCTCTAATAGATTTTTCCAAAGCATTTGACAGTGTTCAACCCACACCAACATTTAAAGCATTGCACACTCAGGGCGTTCCTCCCAAATACATAAGAATTTTAAAGAAATTGTACAAAAACAGCACAGCTAAGATCAAGACTGACATTGAAGAAGTATTCCAAATAAAAAAGGGAGTAAAACAAGGAGATCCTCTATCACCCACAATTTTGACCTGTTTACTCGAAGATGTTTTTAGGAAGCTGAAATGGGAGAACGACGCACTGCGAATAAACGGAAGAAGACTAAATAACCTCAAATTTGCCGACGACGTCATTGTACTAGCGACCTCTCAACAAAAACTACAAAAAATGTTAGACGAGCTAAATAAGAAAGCCGATAAGTAGGACTCCATTTAAACTTAAGTAAAACAAAATTAATGACAAACCACAAGGAAATCTCTATAAAATTGATGGTAAACAGATAGAATACGTACAAGAATATATTTACCTGGGACAACTGATATCGTTCAACAAAGAAATTAATATCGTTCAACAGAGAAATTGACAGAAGAATTACCCTCACCTGGCAAAAATTCTGGAGTCTTTCCTTCATCCTCCTAGACAAACATATAGGCTTAAAAATAAAGAGAGAAGTAATAGATTCTTGCACATTACCAACACTAACTTACGGATGCCAGACTTAGTCCTTAACCTCAGCTCAAAAACTAAAAATATCAAGGCGACAAAGGAAGATAGAAAAAAAATCCTCAATATCTCCCTCAAAGACCACATAAGATGTGCAAAAATAAGGGGCAAAACCAAAATAAAAGATGCACTAGAAGAAGCTGAAAAACTGAAATGGAAATGGGGCGGACATATCGTAAGACACAGCGACCAAAGATGGTCACATACAACAACAATATGGGAACCAAGAATTGACAGGCGACACCCTGAAAGGCAACACAAATGATGGTCGGACAGCTTCAGGCAGGCAGTCGGCAACACGTGGACGCGGCTGGCTCAAGACAGGTCGACGTGGAGGTCATACCTAACATGAATATCTTCCTGTTCCTGCAAAAATAAACAAAGAATGACAAGTGAAAAAAAGTGTTACAAAAAGTGAAAAACAATAAGTGATTGGCAATAAGTGGTAAACAATAAGTGATTAAGTGTGAATATCAAATAAAACGTTTAACTATAGGTATCAATGTACAATCCGTTAAAGTAGCCACACGAATGTAAATTGTCAAAAACAAGCATAATCAGAATAGTGAACAAGTCAGTTAACTAATGAAGTTAAACATAACCACAAGTGTATTGGTATTTGGTGCTTTTGTATTTGGTATTTTTTATAATTTTTGGTTTTTTTTCGTATTTTTTTGTATTTTTGTATTTTTCTGTATATTTTGTAAATTTTTGTATTTGGTATTTGGTTTAAAACTAGACAACGAACTAGCTATATACAAGGTCACAAGTACAGAAGTAGCTGACAACACAAATATTCCTTGAGAAATCAGGAGGCCTTAGCCCTACATGGGATTGTATATGCTAATAATAATAATAATAATAATAATAATAATAATAGTCTGCCAGTACTGTACAAAGTTATAACTTCAGCCATAGCTGACAAAATGTACAGACATCTAATAAGAATCATCTAATGCCAACTGAACAAAAAGGATGTCGTAAAGGCTCTTATGGCTGTAAGGAAATCTTGCTCCTGAATAAAGTCATCTTGAATGATGTAAAGAAACACAAACGTAATTTGAGCATGGCTTGGATTGACTACCAAAAGGTCTTTGATAGTGTACCACACGATTGGATTTTGAAGACCCTGGAGATCTATCGATTTCATCCTAGACTTATTGAATTTTGCAAGGCTAGTATGAAGTCGTGGAGTACCAGGTTACTAATCCACAGCGGAAAGGAAGCAGTAGAAACCAGAAGTATTCAGATTAACAGGGGTATTTTTCAAGGAGATTCACTATCCCCTCTGCTGTTTTGCGTTAGTTTGATCCCACTATCGAGACAGTTGTCGCAAGCTGACTTTGGTTTTAAGCTCCATGGTGATGAAAGGCCAGTATCACATTTGTTTTACATGGATGATCTGAAAGTGTTTGCTAAGAATGAAGCGATTCTCTCCCAAATGATGTCTGTCGTGAATGACTTTAGCAATGACATCTGCATGAAGTTTGGTCTTGACAAGTGTGCAAAAATCAATTTAAAAAGAGGGAAACTCACAACGTCTGAGAACATTGAAATTGATACGCACACTGTGATTCAAGATCTTGAGCCAGGTAAAACTTACAAATATCTGGGCATTGAAGAATGTGAAACCATCTCGAATGACAGAATGAAAGAGAGAATTCGTAGGGAGTATTATAGGAGAGTGAGACTGGTCCTGCAGTCCGCTCTGAATTCCAGGAATAAAATTTCTGCAATAGGTAGTTTGGCGGTACCTGTAGCCGAATACAGTTTTGGACTAGTGGACTGAACTGAGCAAGAAATTCGCACCATGGATCGAAAAACCAGAAAACTGCTAACAATGCATCATGTTGCCCACCCTCGAGCTGATATACATAGACTTTATGTGTCACGTAAGGAAGGAGGAAGAGGCCTCAGACAAATTGAGGCCTCCTGGCACAACGCAATAGTCGGGATGGGAAAGTATGTAGTCAGCCATCAAGATGACCCTCTAATGACGCAGGTCATGAAATCTGACCGAAGAATGGGAAACAGAGGCATTGTTAGTGTAGCTAGAAGCATTGCGAAGAAAACTAGGCAAGACAAGTCGAATAACACAGACACTGAACTTCTGATGCTGTTAAACATGAAGTGCGAAACACAAAAAATGTTAAAGAAATCGTGGAGAGACAAACCACTCCACGGACAATACCTAAAAAGAATGGACAAGGTGCAGATCAATAAAGATCAATCATTTATGTGGCTTAAAAGGGGAAGAATGAAGCCAGAATCGGAAGCACTTGTAATAGCTGCCCAAGATCAGGCCTTGAGAACACGACATTATGATAAAGCGGTTCTCAAAATTTCCCAAGATGATAAATGCCGCATTTGCCAGGAGCAAGTAGAAACCATTGATCATATTGTCTCAGCTTGTCCAATCCTAGCAAAGACGGAATACCTGAAAAGACATGACAGGGTGTGTAGCTACCTCCACTGGCAGATCTGTACCGCCCTCGAAGTTCCAAACACATGCCCCAAGTGGTACGAACACTCACCAAAACCGGTGACGTCTGTTGGATTGTGTACGATATTGTACGACCAACAAATTCAAACTGATCGCACGATAGCGGCAAACAAACCGGATATAGTTATCCGGGATTTGGAGAACAAATCGTGTTTACTTATCGATGTTGATGTACCTTGCAATCAAAACGTCGTTACCAAGGAGGCAGAGAAACGTCTTAAATACAAGAGTTTGGAAATCGAGATCAGCCGAATGTGGGGCGAAAAAGCACAGGTTGTCCCGATAGTTATCGGAGCTCTGGGATTTGTTCCGCAAAATTTGAGTAAGAACTTGTCTAAACTCCCAGGTAATTCAAAAGACTGGGAAGTGCAAGAAATTGCTTTATTTGGAACAGCCCACATTTTGCGTAAAGTATTGTAGAGGCACTGATAGTCACCGGATCTGCTCCTTAGGTAGCTGGTTGCAACCTGGAGTAGATTTTATATTCAGCCGACTCATAACATCTTTAGTCGTGATGTAATGGAATAATAATAATAATAATAATAATAATAATAATAATAATAATAATAATAATAATAATGTTCAAATATTATTTACACAATTTTATGCGCAATCTGTGTCGGGTATGGCCTTCTCCCGCGCACATGTTTCTTGCTTTTATGTCCAGTGGGCATAAGAGTTTTGTATTAGTTCTGCGTTGACAATTTGAGACGAAAATAGTATTCGTACAATTCAAAATGTACTAGTTTTTGAAAACACGGTGATCGCACTCCCCATGCACTTATGCAGTGCGGTGATCGCACTCCGCAACAAGCACTTGTTTGGGCTCGTTTTACGCTATTCATTTTATGATCTCAATTGTTTTTGCTGCTACTGGTTGTGATAGCGAAATAAAATTATTGTATTTAGAAATCCTTCGTAGGGCGTGAACCGAAAGGAATTTTTAGTAAATTTGACACTGCATTCACTGTCAGAAAAATAAAACACTCATGCAAAAACCTGTCAGTCTCACGTCCCTTTACCGGCAGCAGCAGCAAAAACAAAACACTTAAATGAAATATTCATCACATACTTTTTGTACTCACTACATATTTCGCAACACACGCTCCCAAACTGAGCGGGAAACGATTGTGGCAGGCGTCGGCGGACGATATTGCGTTCATAAGAAAGGAAGAGAAGGGGGATTTCTTCCACGACAGGCAACTTTACACAAAACAAAGGGCGCTCTTGAAACGAACGTTTTTAATCAACAAACTTTATATCGAATGAAAATATTTTCGCCAAATAGGGATTGATAATGAATTCAATACCGGCAAGTATTGACTGAAATTGTGTACTGTCAATAACAAACGAAATTCATTATACAGTGTAGTGAGTCAGACGAAGACAGAATATACGTATTCCCCTGAGATTCACTCGGCCGCCGCGCAGCGCTACATTGCGCCACCGTCTGGTGGCGCCACTGAGGCGGGGTAGGCCGCCCGTGTTAAATCGAAGGGCCAAAGAGTAAATGCAGTAAACCCAGTAACACAGGCAAGATACAAGAGCGTGGTGCAATTCGTGGCAAGGCACCAGACACCGGAGGGAGCGCCGGTTAGACACTCTGGTTTCAAAATAATTTCATATACATCGATATTGCTGCAATATCTTCAATATTGAATATCTTTAAAAGGAATATATATATATATATATATATATATATATATATATATATATATATATATATTCCTAAGATATTCTAAGATATTTTTCGATTATCTGGAGGTTGTGCAACCGTGCTACCTAAGCACGAGCCGCCACTGCTCCCGACATGTATGGTAGGTAGTGCATGTTAGTGTAAGTGTGTATGGGTAAGGGTGGAGGATAGGAAGAGGAAGGAAAGATCGCGCAATAAGACAGTGGTCGTTGGAGCATGAGCGAGAAGGCGTGGTCTGCCGAGCACGTGGGGCGTGGGGCGGGCTGCAGCAATAACAGACCATCAACGCCGTTTGTTTTTAATTCTACGTGGGAGAATCAGTACTGTTTCGTGGACCGTGGTGATTATGCGAAATGCCTAGTGTAATGAATCAAGGTGTTGAATTCCTATAGTGTAGCGTAGCGGGACAGAGAGGGACAAGGGCGTGAGCCGTAACTGTACCTGTGGCCTTGACACACAGAGAGCGCGCGCGTGCGCTCGCGGCACGGGCGTGGTCGTGGCCAGCCTCTACCGCAGGGGTATCCAAGCTTTTCCACTTGAGGATGAATTATTTTAGTTGAAAGATGGCGCAAACTGACGAACAATTTTTAGTTAAAAATCCAGTCTAGTAATTTCCAGATTTTGCATGTTTTATTAAAAATGTAAATGATATTTTGGCATGATTTTGTCTGTTTCATGAACAAAGTTTTGAAATAAGGTTTTATAAAATTGACCATCTGATCCCGGGCGCTAAGGTCGCTAAAAGAGTAGTGTTGCAGTGATCTCGGACCCACGTAACGCGGGTAGGAGTTCCGGTCACCCGCTATCATCACCATATGTCATCTTCACAGTTACCATAACGTTAAACCCAATACTGGTCGCTAATGACCTAGATGTTGATGCGACTTTAAATAATAACAAAAAATTGACCAATTTTAAAATGGAATTGATCTGCTCTGCTTTTACAACTGTTTGTTGGTCTTTATTTCTTTTAGAATAAGTTTAAGTTTAGATGTTCAGATGTGTAAGATTGTCTTCATGAAGTGCAATGTTTAAATTGTAGGTTTCATTTTTGAGAAGTTTTTTTAACAGTTTCGTAGATTCAATACAAAGCAGAAAACATAGCATGTGTTAAATTCTTTCTTTAATGAAATTTTATTCTTCAGTGAGTGTATACATTTCATTTAAGGAACGGTCCAACACAAGTGAAACACAAGCGAATCTTCAACTTCACAAAGGATTGGGTTTTGAAACAATTAAAAAAATCTGAAAAAATAAATACCAGCATATAGCCCGAATCTGAAATATCATTTAATTTGTTCATTGTAATTTAAAAATATTACAAACCACTAGTTTGGTCTTTTAATTGTTAAGACAGATTCCCTATATCGAAGGTTGAGAAAGTTATTGTTTTAAAACTTTTCTTCAGAGAATCCGAGAACATCCCCAAAACACACATTGTACAATATTCAATTTTTACTTATTTGTAATTAATATTTATAGAATACAGTGGCGAAGCTAGTGTCATGTAGTTGGGTATTCATAATTCATTTTTGTAGAACAGCTACATTCATCAGGCTTATCGTTCAGCAAACACATCGACGATTGGTTTTTTAAAGCTGTCGCCTCTTGTAAGTTAATTTATCACACACTTTTCGATAGCCAGTGTAGTCAAATTACTGATAGTTCCCGTGAAATTTATTAGGAATGTCTTCACTCTCTTAGGCTACAAAACTTCATGCAATTTCATATTTTTACTGATTGTGCATATCGAAAGAAAATGTATATAACTTTATCTATCGACAAAAACAAAAAAGTCGCCAATTTTGCATAATTGCATATTTTTGAGATTGTTTTCTTTAACTGCTTATTTTAATGTCTGCGGCATATTTAAGTGCATATACTATTACACGTTTTTGTGTAGAAGTAGGTAGAACGCAAATATTTTTGTGTATTTCTTTTTCAAAAGAAAAGTTAATTAAGCCATGCCAAGGCTACAATACCAACATAATATTTCCTATAATCATACGATAAGATTGTTTTCGCTTTAAACGCTTTATTTCCTGTAACTTTATTCGTGCGCATAAACATAGTGGACCCCACTGAATGTTTCGGCATCTTGTCACAATGCTATTGGTTCTCTCACTTCATTTATACTTTCCTGTATACGTACATATACACGGTGTTTGAGTATTTCTGAAAATGCGAAATTTTGAGCTAGTTTTTACAGAAAATGGTTGAGTTCTCGAGAAATTTACTAGACATAATTTAAAGCAAATGTACTCGTAAATACAATAATGTGAACAAATCGCCACTAATGTAATTATGCCACAAATGAACATTACTTCAAATACTTTGAAACAGGAAAAGCAATACCAAGCAATAAACAAAATATTTTAACTATGAACGATTAAAAAATTATAAATGCAAATTATAGTTTTATCATTCATTGTCAAATTTTAGGTAAAATTGCCAAATACTTACGAAATTTTTAGTGATTTTACTTTCGGCACAAACAGCAAGCGAAGGATTTCAGTAATAAAATTATTCGAAAAATACCCCTGAAATAAACTCACAACATAAGTAACACACTACGATGACACCAATACACTACGATACACACGTATACTTAATATTCATTCTAAATTTCAGTGATACATCGTCTATCGTGTTCATTTTCTGAATGGAGAAATAAACACACATTGTTTAATTACAACTTTCTTGTCATGGTAAACAATTCAGTTTTAAAATCACTGTCCCTCTTTGATCGAATACAACAGGTAGAAAAATCACATTTGCGAGAATCTTTACCATAATTTGAGAAAATGTTATAAAACAAAATATTTAGAAAACTTTTCCATTGACGCGATGGTTTACTTTTCGTTTCAGTGCAATGCATACTTTTCATTTTGTGTGTGATTGTTTAATCACAACACATCCATTTTTCAGCATTATTTTGATTTTTGGGCCTCAAATATCTCGTCCATAATCAGGCTTCTGGAATATGGGAGATAATTGAACTCTTTGCCATTGTTGAGAATTTCGGCGAAAGATTTTCAATAGTGTTTGAGAAAAGTTTGTTCGAAAATTTCAGAAAATTTGCCAATTTTTTTTCTTTATTATGGACCACTTATGGACATTTCAAAAACCATCATTGGAGATACTTTGAAGCTTATGTGTAAAGAAACGCACTAAACAATTAAACACATCTATAATGTAAATTTTGACGTCGTGAGAGACAAATAAAATAATTTACATTTTTGTAATTTTTGAGAAAACCAACGTGTAGACCAGTATGACGTTTATGTTATCTGATATATATTTAGCATTATCTTCGCCAAAAGTTTAAAGAAAAAATTTTGAGCCGTTTTTGAGAAAATGTTATTTTTGTAATTATTTAAAATTGCACATATTGTACGCAATATTTGCGCGAAAACTACTAAACAAAATCATACGATACAATACCAAATCATACGAACGATATCAACGAAAATGATACCTGCTTCATTCTCTTAAACGACCTTCGCACTATTCAACAACAAAATTTAATAAAAAAAACTGGAGCCTTTTTTTTGAAAACTTTGAAAATGTCCAAAAGCCCCAAAGTTGAAATATCGGTTTCAAGTTCCAGGAGCCTCGACACCACCCAAATCGATTGGGGAATATCAATTTTGAAGAAAATAGGCTGAACGGTTTAGGCGCTAGTTGATCACAGCCGGACTGACAGACGGACGTTTTGCCGTCAATCGATTTTTCAGTTTCAAGAAACAAAAAAATTTTTTTTTGGATATACGAGTTAGAGTTTTTTGTCTAAATTTAGGAAGAGAATTTATTAACAGAACACTTTTTCGTTGCCCGATCCCAGCTATAAGAGTTTTTCTGGCAAAAATTCGCCGTTTTCCGGCGCACGATTACATAACTTTCTCTTCCTACGAAGTGTTCAAAAGGCGAGAAAGTAAAAAGAGAATGTATTTTAATGATGCAGCCAAAAGTGGCAAATTTTCTCGAGAAAAACTCGTATTCTGGGGCCCTGATACAGATATTTTCAGTTGTAAAATGCCGGTCTCGCTCGAACACGAATTCTGTCGAACAGGGATCAACTCTAAACATATCCTAAAGGTCGGACGGTCTGAGTTGGCTCAGGGCAATGACTTTGCCACTGTAGTGGGTCTGGCCGGGAGATCCTAGGGTTCGAGGCGCGACTGTGACAAATTTGGTCCCTCAACAGTTAGGTCGAATTCAGTCGTTGCGTTAAGTGTATGTGAATTCGAAAAACAGGCTGTTCTGATTTTCCTTGGAATCTCCTACAATGTCGGAACAGCTCCCGGTCCACGCGCGTGATCTTTCCTTTCTCATCTACGTCCTAGTCCCTACTACTACTATTGCTACTGCTCCTACTCCTGCTACTGCTCCTGCTCCAGCTCCTGCTGCTCCTGCTCCTGCTGCTGCTGCTAGTACAGCTGCTGCTAGTACTGCTGCTGCAGCTGCTGCTGTTCTGCTGCTGCTGCTGCCGCTAGTACTGCTGCTGCTACAACTACTACTACGACTGAGACTATTACGACTACGACTACTACAACTACTACTACACATGTCAAGAGCCCAGTCTGAATTTTAGAATTGTTTGGCTTGAACGGTGCCTCACCAGGAGGAAATACGTGGAGGAGGTTTCTCCCGCAAGCCAACTCGTACGTTGGCGTCAGATCTCACCTTCTAGCGGGAGAAGAACACCGGCATCTCCCACAATATAAATTGCTCTAAACTTGCGGTACTAATGAGCATAGCAGGTGACGCACCCGGACCCATCAATCTTTCAATCGACTTCAGGATACGATTTCTCGCGATGGGTCGGAATGTTTCCTGCTTGGTGGAGATCGACATAGCAGTGCGCGGCCCTTAAGCGGGCGTTTCATGAGAGAGAATTCTCGAAAATCTGGCATCAATGAAAATTGTGACTTTTAAGAAGAACATTATTTCATTTGCTTCAGAGAGGGTAAATTAAAGTAACAATGAAATGTTACTTAATTTTTCAGAAGATAAATTATTTTAGTAAAGAAAAACTGCATTTAAAATCAATAAATACTAGTTACAGAAATATTATTTTATTGCAAATACTACAGACCCCGCGAAGTCACACGTTAGATTTGTGAGCCCTGTTAACCACCTCCACGACAGAGGTTGACTACAAGAAATCACTCATTTTAATACATTTTGGCAGTTATTTTACAAGCCCAGCTTGCAGTTTCTGGAAATGTTGCACGGTGAATATTGGGATTTGTTTACAATAAATAATATGCATTCAGTAATAAAATAACGAAGCAATGTAATAATAATAATAATAATAATAATAATAATAATAATAATAATAATAAAATGCCTTTATTTCTGGGGAGGCTGAGGCCATAAGGCCTGCTCTTCCGCCTAACCACTAAAATATTTACATTTACAATAAGTACAATTGAGGAGTTCGGGTGGAAACAATGGTAGCTGACATTTCACGTTAATTACGAAAGTGCAATGATCGTATTAGGCAATGGAAATGTGCTGCACACAACTAATGAAACATAAAGTATGAATATATTGTCGTTGGTATTTTTTTGGACTCTAAAACTAACATAATATAAAGAGAGCCCATGTTTCTTATTTTCAGGAAGAATGTGGAATGTTAATAATTTTACTTCCGCAAAATGTCAGAAATTATTCCCTACACCCGAATTGCCTCAATTGTTGACAAATTACAAAAAGAGAGGAGGGCAGATTTTACATGTAAATCTGGAATGCAAGACCCAGCATACGCCTTAAGCGACTGAGTAAACCCAGGAAAAGCTCAATCAGGATGGCGACTTAGGGCCGTAACACAAGAAAAACGTAGTGTGAAAAAATAGAAAGATTAAAGGAAAAGGGTAAAGGCAAAAGGAAAGTAGAGGGAGAAAGAGAGAGGGTATTAGAGTTAATTATGAAATTAAGGAGAGTGGAAAGGGGGAACGATGATAATATTATTACAACGTTTTTCGTATACATAAATGTTTTCTAGATGTTTTCTCGATGACGCAGAAAATGGCTGAAGACTAGAAGATAATCTGTAACAGAAGAAGAAACGGAAAGACAAAGCAGGCAGATGTACAAGAAAAAATACAACATACCAAGAAAGATCATAAAATACAAAGACAGAAAATGCATTAAAAACGTATTATCTAGTACATGTAACATACTTGGCGTTAGGCATTTCAGCGATAGAGTAAAGAGGAGAAAAGTACAGAACAGCTTGACGTCTTGAAAGGTAACCGAATTTGGTCAGTGGTAACGTGGTGTTTAATTAGGGTGTGAAAATGGAAATAGGAGTTTGTGTTATCTATAATTATTTGATTTAATCCAATCACTGAGTCGAGTTTTAAATTTTCTGAAGTCGCTAATTTGTTTTAGATATATGGGTAGTGAGTTCCATATTCTAATTACAGTTACAGTAAATGACTTACTGTAGGATACCATATTGTGCCGCGGTATGCATAGTAATCGCGAGGAACGTGATCGTTCAAGCATCAGCATTTTAAGTTGTGCAATAATTGCGTTTGATAGCTATTATTCAAAATTTTATGGAGAGGGAGAAGGCTATGCAAATTTCTCCTTTTTTCGATTGAGAGAATGTTTGTTTGACCGTAAAACTCAGATACATGATCGTATCTTCTAAGATCGACTATGAAGCGGATGCGTGCATTTTGTGCTATTTGTAATTTGCGTTGTTGCTTGAGCTGTAAGTCCTTAAGCAGGAAATCATAATAGTCGAAATGAGGCATTATAAGTGAATTTACTAGGATTATGCGAGTGTTAATAGGTAATAGTTCTCTGACTCGTTTAAGGGAATGGAGGCCTGCGAAGACTTTATTGGCAAATCTTACCTACTTGTGTGGTCCAACTAAGTGTGTTGTCTATACGTATTTCTAAGTTTTTTTACATCGCTACACTAGGAAACAGGAGAGTTACCTATGCTAATTTCCGGAAGGGAGGATTTCTCCAATTTGTTTTAAAGCATTGCGAGAGCCTATCACTAAGCTTTGCGATTTCATTGGATGTGATAAGAGACCAAGGACTTCTGCCCATTTATTGAGAGCATTTAAGTCATCGTTTATTTTCTGGGCTAATGAGTTCAACTCCGATGGGTATCTACTTATATGGATTTGAAGGTCGTCAGCGTACATTTGTGTTTACAGTGATTAAGGCATTGTCCTACGTCATTTACATAAATTAAAAATCCTATGGTTCCTAGAACTGTTCCCTGCGCTATACCATGGGAAGTTTTAACAGCAGCGGATGGTTTTTCACCTGATACAACGATTTGTTGTCGATTTGAAAGATATTGAGTGAACCATCGTATTGTGGGTTTGCGTACATGTACGTTTAAATAAATTAAATAACGGAATTATCTGGAACTCTAAACAATCTCAAGTATGATGAAACGGTTATTTCGTGTTTCCTAGCGCTTCAACTGCTGTCGTCATTAGTCCCGTGCGTGTAATGCTTTTTTTTATCACGGAAAGTAGCAGTGTTCTTTCTCCACTGGATGATGATATCGGGCGCAGACCTACACGTCAGCTTGTGGGATTTCCCCAACCAGGTATCTCATATCTACTGGGCACTGCAACAACAAGGACAAGCTCGAAGCTCTCGACATGTGAGGTAGTGAAGTGCATGTAAGTAACATGTGAGTGCGTGTAAGTATAATAGCATGTGAGTGCATGTCAATGTGTCTGTAAGTAAGGGGTGAAGATAGGACAACGAAGAGGAACCACTGCGCGGTCGTGCGCGGTCCGTGGCCCGATTGTTAGGATACTGCTCCACCTGGTTGTGATGGGAGTAAGCACAAAAAACTACCTATCAGAGCAGCCCGCCGCTAGAATTTACCTCCAAGCAGGGGCTGATTTCGACCAAGCTATCTTGTTAATATAAAAAATCCAAACATCGTTAGGAATCGAACCCTAGGGCCTCTCGATCAGTGGCACGGCAGAGACGATGCCCTTGAGACACCTAAACCGATCTCATGTATGACGTGTTCCATACTCTCCGTTAGCAATTTTGCCTTCCGTCGGCCGTAGGTGTGCCGGTTCGCGGGCTGCAGCCGCCATGCCTCCAGAGGCGTGATCGCTCTGCGAGGTGATCCTACCGCTGGGCTGTGGCTCCGAAGCTGGGAGCAATGTCCGTTTACGGCTCGTTTAAGATGAGGGTTAAACTGTGAACGAGCCACTCTACTTTTTGCTCTCCCCTACGGGAATGTTGCTTGGTCGGACTTCTGGATGTGCTGAGGGAAAGGTAAGAAAATAGTTTTAATTATCAACAATTCACGTTTAAATATTTTTGTAATGTAGAATGAAAAAATCTATGAAGACTGGGATTCGAACCCGCCATTCCCCGATTTCTGAAGAACACTTTGACACTGAGCAAAATTTGAAGCCGATTCATTTGCTCTTTTCACACTCGTCTTATAACAATACATTTCATATTAAAAAAACGTGAAAGCAACATTACGTTTGAAAAAAAATTAATGTTAATTCAATTTTGTAGGCAGGAATCACGCAAGTCTTTTACCTCTGTACTACTACTATTTTGCTCTCAATGGACGTTATAGTTATTTATGTATCACGGGCGTTAAGTAGATATTTTGCCCCGAGGGTGACTTCTAAATCCGAGGGCCTCTGGCCCGAGGGGTTGGAAGTCGCCTGAAGGGCACAAATGTCTAGTAACGCCTGCGGTGCATACAAAACTTTATGGTTTACTAGTTCATTGCTGGATAAAACGAGAATTTGAAACATTTTATATTTATTGCGTCTAAAGTGAAAAGACGCATTGTAATAGTCATTTGTCAATATCACATCAGATAAACAACACAGAGTGTATATGGAATTTCTATTGCATAATCATTATTGGACTAATTTGTTCGTACAAAATGAAAGGATACTGTGAAGTTTCTGCAGAAATTCTCGCAAAAGATAACAAAACTACGGACAGTGATTTCCATTAATATCTTGAGAAATATGTGAAACTATTTAAGGTGTCTTTGAGATTTACCAGTGTGGATAACAGAGTAAAATTGTGCTGATGAAACGAAACTTTTAGGTTAATAGCGTCTATTGTCAAATGTTATTTAGGATATGTCATAACACCAAAAAATAACATATCGAGGATGTTACCCGAAGTGCCTTAATATATCTTATGCCCTACCACTAGTACTGCTACTGAAGAAGGATATAATTGTCTCTAAAGAAAGTGATACGTAACAGTGAAATGCGAGTGATTAATAGCAATTATAAATTCACGGCAACATTTCAAAATTCGAATTTTCATATCAATTAAGCAAAATAAGGTTTGTAACGAATTATTTTATTTATTTGAGCATTATGCCACTTACTTAGTGGCATTATATGCCACTTACATTATTATTTGAGCATTATGCCACTTACTTATTGTATTTCCACAGAAAATTTTTGAGTTTTCGAAAAACTTCATTAGAAGTCATTAGAAGCACATTAACTCACAAATACAATAGTGTTTACAAACTGATGGAAATGTGCATATTAACGGTGTGAGAGATCTTAAAAAATACATTTGTGTAATTTTTGAAAAAACAAAAAAATACTCCAACTTTAACTTTGCGTCATATAAAAGGGTGCAACTAGCACTATACGTTCAAAAAGCTTGAAGAAAAAATTTGGATCCATTTATGAGGAAATGGCATTTCAGCGTTTCTGAAAATGCGGAATTAGGAACTAGTTTTCTCAGAAAACGGCTGAGGTTTCGAGAAACTTTATTTGACATTATTTAAAGCACATGTACTCATAAATATCATTATGAACAAATCGCCGCTAATGTAAATATTAACGACGTGAGAGATGCAGGTCAAAAAATTTCATTTTTGTAATTTTTGAAAGAAAACAAAATGATAAATTAGTATGGCATTTATGTCGTGTTATAGAGTACAATAGTCACCAAATGAAGAAAAAATTTGCTGCCGTTTTAGAGAAAATCTTTTCACATCACTCTTTCCCGCAACACTATTGTAATTGTGAATGAAAGTTCTTCTTATAACTTCAAATTAAATTTTTCTCAAAACTCAGAAAGTTTCTGCGAAAAAGATCTTTCAATTTCGAATTTAGAGTATTGCTTAAACGCGATTTTCTTAAAAACTTCTACAAATTTTCCAAAGGAAATTGCCATTTATGACGAAGTTTTGATGTTCTTCAATATTCATAAATTGGTATTTCCGTTCTACTATTTGGAAACAGAAAAATTAAGAAAATATAAAAAAATATACTTTTGGCGGCGATGGATGGCAGCTCGCCGTATATGGCCAGTCCATATAGCTAGCCGAGACCAAAAGAACTAGAAAATTAATACGGGAAAGTTTGTGCTATTCTGAAGCAACACTAGTTTTCATTTATTGCCAAGTTCAGCTATAACACTGGTCAACACTCATTTTCTTACCAAACAATTTAAAGCCATTTTAGGGAATGTTTAATGCACAGATTCCAAATATGGCATTAGTTTTGGTAGATTGGCTCTAGTTTTTGAGATAATGAAAATCGTATCGAAATAGTACATTATGAAACGATGATGTAATGATAGGTATTAATACACGAGTGTGAAATTACGATACGTCGCTCGTTACTCGCTCGTATCGTAAACTTCACACGAGTGTATTAATACACATTACATCGAGTTTCATACGGTACTTTTTCTACGACTTATGGTAACTTTTATAAGTTAAACTTCTCCACTGAATTGTTTCCTGGCAGTCGACACTCAACATTCGGCCAAGGCCACCTAGCGGGCACCTCTCTACCCTACACGCACAGATGGTTTTTTTTTACCAGAGCGCTTGCGAAGGACTACAAAAGTTTCGGGATTAATATTCCGACGTCACAGTTTTCGCATTTTCTTTCATTTCTTGGAATGTCAACACCACCAGAAAGAACCACCATTCACTAAATATTTTAAACTAAAGAATTGGCCGGTTTTTTAAGGACAACCACACGGTAGCACAATAACACAAAATGACTCGCGTGATCTCGCGTGGAGATCTTAACGTCATTCAAATGTTCTCTGCAATACCTACCACTGCGCTAGTCAAATACGATCAAAGTGAAATTAGAATCCAATTTATTTTAACTAATATTTCACGTAAAAATCTCTACTAATAAAAGAAATTAAGAATGAGAAGCATAAAATAATATTAAATGCAAGTTTAATATACACACTCGAATGAAACATTTACTGCAAAGATACTCAATGATTATTGAAGTGACAATATTGGTTTGTAAGCGACTCTGTGATAGGTCAAGAACCTGTATCATAATGAAAACTGTATCGAAATGACCACTTTATGCAACTGGTTGCAGCCATCCAATGACAGCATTATACAATGGGAGTAGAAAAATATTATTTTATTTTATTGAGTACAGGCTATTTGTAATTGCATAAAACTTGAACTAAATGTAACTAGTTATGCCTATTTATACAAAATTAATCTATTGAAATATTGAATATTAATATAGTCAATATATTTATATTTACAGCCTGCAAAGAATCACAAAACATTATATGATATCCTTTTGTGCGGCAAATTAGGGCAATCACGTAGTAGTCTGCCCCAGTAGTAGTCTGCCATTGTGTCTATCCCATCTGCCCTGATATCTAACTTCCATTACCGTTAATTATTGATGGAACCTCTCGCTTTGTTCCTCACACATATTGCCAAGATTTTCTGAAAATTATCTAGATGGTTATGGAGAAAGTGAACCTTAATACTTATAGTTACACCCAAATTTTGAAAGTTTCAAAGCAAGTGTGGCATCAGTTTTGGATAATTTTCTCCTTTATGATTACCCAACAAAGTTCTTGACAACTATGACAAAGCCTGTACCAATATATATATATATATATATATATATATATATATATATTGTAACCGTTCAAGTCGTTTACATTTCGAAAAATATAAGTTTTTTTTCGTAGGTACGTCTCTCGTTTCCTAGAGATCATGAAGTTGCTAGGTAAACCGACAGAGAACGCTAGAAGACGGAAGTAGTTCAAAAGAACGGGAAGCGCTTGCAACTCATAATCTTAAGTAGAGATAACGAAATCAGTCACTGAAACAACCAGACTGACCAATCAGAATTTAGTAGGCAAATATAGCTGAATTTTAAGCTAGAGAAGAGAGATTCTGCCATTTTGCTACTATCGAGTGGATGGGACGTTACCCAGAGAGAACCATTGGAATAACGGATCACGCTACACCAGGAAGTCATCGTTTATTGAAGCTTTTAGAATAAGGTAATATATTCAATTAATATTATAACTTATTCTAGAGAATAAAAAACATGAATTATATATAAAATATGAGTATATTTAAAGAAGAACTTCTAGGAATGAATAGCAAGATTTATACTACGTTCGAAACTACGAGTCGAAAACGAGTATAAACCTGTAGAGGGAAATAAATTAAAATAGAAATATTATTATGAATATATGATTTATTTCAGCTTTAATGACAACGCTTGGACTTATTTGAATCTAATGCGATCAACGCTACATTCGACGCAACAGCAACGCCGACAGAAGCGACGAAAACCCTAGAAGAGCAGCGTAGCCGATGGAAATTCTTCGTACTCAATTGTAGCTACGGACGACCTCGGAAAAACGTCGAGACATCGTGCGGCGCGGGAGACCTTGTGAGTTCGTCTGATTCATTCCAAGTTATAGGTAGAATCGCTGGTCAGATTGCAGAACTATTTCATTACGTTATTTGCGAGGTTATTGACTGTAACTTTACTCGTCTGCTGTCGTGAGCATTAAAACGACGTGTCCGAATGCCAGCTAAGTAACACAGTATCGTTACTAAATTCAGATACTCAAAAAGTATTACTGTAAAATTAGAAGTGTATTTTTTATGTGTTTAATCTGCAACTAGATTTATGTCAAGTAACTATCAACACAATATAATAGGTGTAATAATTGAAGGAAATTCTTGCCATGACAATAAGTTATTTGGTTGAGTAACGTGTTATGATTGATGTAATAACAGTAAACTTGAAATTTTGTATACAAAGAGATCTCATAGAATCAAATAAAGCTAATTTCGTTTGACTTTCATTAAACTAAATATCGTTTATCAGAAAGTTACATTTTTTTTGAACAAGTCAATTTGCTTGTTCTGTGTAAGATGTTAAAACATTTAGTACTGTAACATATTTTCTTTGTATAGTATAGTATTGGTATTATCGATTCGCATTGCATATAAATGTTATTTATGTGCATTGCATATTGTGTATGTATCGTTTTATGTGTTTTTCAGCAGATCAGTGTAATTGTATTTGTGTGTGAATAGCATAGTACAGGAATTCTGTGAATTAAGGCTGATTGTTTAAACCACTTCAAGAAAGTAGTCAAAGAGTTTCAGACTGTAATTCAGCTCAGATTTTCATGATATTTGTTAATATGTTTTAGTTTTTACAAACCTGATTCTAGCAGGGTATTCTCAGTCAGTTTCTGGTGTTCAATGTATTAATTCTTTGAAAAGAATATATTTCTTTGGTTATTGTTTTAAACATACGACAATCTTGTTCTTAATTATATCCAAGTGCACACGTCTAGAATCCTTTCCCTTGAAAAGGAAGTCAGTGGAGAACTTTCTTGTATGTGTGTGTTATGGCTTATTATTACTGGAGCCACGACAACGAGTAATAAGGGAACATTTACTCGAGTCACTCGTCTCCTCCTACGATTAAGGTAATTTTATCTGAATAGATGGAGAGGCTAAATTCGACGACGAATTTTGACCAAGTGCTAGGTGGTCGTTTGTTGCCCCATCCATCACGCCCCCACCAACATTGGAAGGAACATAGGAAGGAGGTGACATTATATATATATATATATATATATATATATATATATATATATATATATATATGTGTGTGTGTGTGTGTGTGTGTGTGTGTACGTGCTTTATTACCCCCAGCACTTGTACTTCATTAGGGGGCCGAAACCCCGGGGTGGGCTCCTAGGTGTTAGCCGCTATCCGCACCCTCGTCGAGTGTACAAAGACACCTTCCGACCAACATCCGGATTGCGCCGGCACGCAGTTAGCCGTCGCGGCAACCTCCCCATACAATGCCTGGATCTAAGGCCGCCCTGCTAGCTCAGAGCTACTAGCTATCCGGGGTAGTACCGGAGTGAATGTTGCCTGTATGATAACGCACCACTCACATGCGACGGGACACCAAGTTCCTCCTCTATGCCCAGAGTATTGGGCCACTGCCACGACGAAGACAAGTGCCCATCTGAGGAGCACCCGGCCCGACGCCCAGGGGGCCAGGGGCCCCCAACCCTCCTTCCCACTGCCTACTCTGGCTTCCGACCTGGGTGGGGCCGTGACCAAGGCAACCTGGCGGATGGTCATGTAACCGCCGGACTTTTGTTTGTGGATTCCAGAGCACCCCGAGGGGTGTCCTTCACCCAATCCTGCCCTGAGGTCGGACGAACTCTAGGTCAACGCGCCAGGGGCCCGACTGATGGGTTGCCGGGTTGATGCGACAACCCGGAGCTTGGCTTTCCTGCTCACTGCCTACACGTTAGGCTAACGACCTGAGTGGGGCCGCACGACTCGGGGTACAGGTGGTCGTCTGAGTTCCACCAGAGGTCGTGGCCACCTTCGCAGCCACGCCCCCCCCTGCGGGAACCCTGAACCAATAACCAGTAAAGTGTTGTTTTCGCTTCCAGTGTCAGACATTTATTATCTTTTGGTCAGGATGCTAAAGGTTCAGCTGCTTTGTTTGGCAAACTGAGGTTACGTATTAAATCACTGAGCTTATGTTGGGAGAAGTGCTGTTTTGTAATAACACTTCCATCGTATTCACTACCTCTACTAACTTTTGAATTGCACCCCAGAATCTGTGTATCCCCACTATCAGACACAGGACTTCGTGAGTGTGGTGAACATCCATGTGGCACAAATAGCTTTGATGATTCTAAATCATTGTACTCCCTGTTCTTTTTCTTGTAAAGATTGAAGGCTTTTACGTTTACAGAACAAAAATAACAATCATGATTTCAGGGCTCTCGCCATACCATCAGTACACCAAATTTCAAACTCTTCAGTTTTCCACTGACGGAGATACTCCACACACGTTTTGCATACCACATCAGGAACCCACGATTTATTTTGATCACCCAGTTTTATATCAAAATATGTTTCATATATTTTCTACAAAGTTTGTAATATTTATTTTCTGTTTTGTAGCCAGTGTATTTTCTGTTTTTGTTTCCCGGTAGACCCTAGCAGAATCTTGTGTCGATTCGTACAGAATTCATACAGAAAATGTACAGACCAAGTACGTACGACTTTTGGCTTTTATACTTGTAGTTTGAGATTCTGAAGTTTCTGTACAGAAACTGTTTGAGAATATGCAAGGAAACTATAGAGTGTTACAGAATTTATATATATAATTTACTCATGTTGTGAACGACAAAGTCTCTGTGATTTTTAGAACACATCCTATATTAGAGATCTAAACACTAATATTACTTCTCAAGGTAAATTTGAAAAAATTAACAAATGATTAATGAAATATCAGGTATAAAGAAATAGTAAACAATTAAACTTTCAAAGTCGTGTTTTTTTTTAAAATTTCGCCGTAATCTGAAAGCCCGCCCAAAACTGCACTTGTTATGATGCATTTCCGCCCATTGAGAGATTTTCCGCGAAGTCAATTTTTGTCCCGCGGGAGAGAGGGAGCCTCTTTCCAGCGCAAGAAGCGGAATTCCGCCCAATCTGGCAACCCTGCATCGAAAATGTGGTACCTCTGGCATCACTGTTCCGGTACCTCGCAAACAAAAATAGCAAAGAATACAAAGAAAAACACTTAGCAACATTGATTTTTAGTTCGGCCAACTTTTATAAACTCAAAATTTAATAATTCTCCACTTAACTGTAACATTTTACGAACGTAATGAAATTTATGTTACATATAAAATATTAACAACAAGTGGAATGTAGAGAGGGGGTTTGGGGGGGAGCTATTGGGTCGGAGAACCACTGCCGCCTAACAGGTGTGCCAATATAAACAAACAAAAATATTGTCCGGTCTCAGAGACCGGTAGCTGCACTAGTGTTAAGTGTTTGTATTCATATGAGGCGGTTAGAACCAAAGGGGTGTAAGTGACAAAAAGTAGTTTAGAGAAAATAAGCCTTAAAGTTTGGATCAAAAT
>JAHLJT010002772.1:0-13381 GCA_031308135.1 Acheta domesticus | reverse complement strand
TATAATAATGTCAACAAATCGCCGCTACTGTAAATATTAACGACGTGAGAGGCAAGTCAAAAGAATTACGTTTTTGAAAAACCAAAAGAGAGCAATATGGCATTTATGTCATCTAAGAGAGTATATTTATCACTATCCGTACCAAAAGTTTAAAGAAAAACTTTAAAGCTGTTTTTGAGAAATTCTTGTTTTTGTATTTTTTTAAATTGCACAAATTGCACGCAATATTGCGCGAAAAATAGTAAAATTTTCAAAAAAACGTACATGACCTGTAGAAAGAACTTACTATGAAGAAAACATTTTATCTAAAGGCAAAATATCTGTAATTTTGTGGTTGGAGAATGACGCCGAAAGAAATTCAGACTTTCGCAATTTTCGAAAATTCAGAGTTATCCTTGAAAATTGGACCTATGCCACCTTAATAAGTGTATTTTAGTCTCCTTACAAGACGTTTAAAGAAAAAAATTGGAACCGTTATTGAACAAATTTTGAAAATGTCCGGGGGGAATCATGTAAAGTACCCCCAAAATTAAAATATCGATTTCAAATTCAAGGGAACACGAGATCTTGAGGGGAGTATTAATTTTGGAGAAAAGCAGCTGAACGGTTTAGTAGCTATCGTTGCTGACGGACGGACGTTTTGCTTTCAATTGGTTTTTCGGTATCAAGGACCCTCAAAACAGGAATTCTGGTTGCACCGCGTGTTAGGAGATTTTTTACTTAATTTAGCAACTGGATTTATCCACTTTTTTGTTCCAGGCCCTGTAAGAAGAGTTTTTCTGCCGAAAATTCTGTTTTTTTTGCGCAGCATTACATAACTTTACCTATACTATATGTACGTATAGTATACGGGAAAGTAAAATTGACATGGTCATTTTTTCATTAAATTTGTGCGATTTGACTTGTAATGGCTCATGTTTTGTTTTTCATTCGAGAAGAATAGTTGCATACATTTTTTGTACTTTTTATTACTTAATATTAATTCTTAATAGATTATCTACGTAAACACGCCCGAGGATAAAAAAAGTAACCTCAAGTTTCTTTTTATTTACAACTATTTTTATAGACACTTTTAACATATGGAAATATTTCTAAAAACTGTTTAAAACGACGGCGGCGCCACATTCAGCGAGTGAGAAGGAATCTGCTTCGTCAAAAGAGTATTATATAAGGGGATCCCAAAAGGTAAACTTATCCAACGCCAATCGCGCATTTGCATCGCAGGAAGCGCGTGTACACGTGAAGAGCGGCGGCGGTGACCAAGATGGCGGCGAGGGCGAACGCGCGGCCCGCAGCGCTCCTAGCGGCGAGAACGCCACCTGACTCGGAACGCATCTCGATGAAAGTACTCTGGGCCCTCCAGACCGCAGACTACCACAACTACACGAAAACTGTAAGGGGTATCCAAGTGCCGGTGGTGGGTTACTGTTTTCGTATGTTGAAGAGATGACGAAACGAAATAAAATTACATTTTACATTCGCCTGATACACGTCACTCATGCCGTTAAGTACAAGTAGTAGTAGTAGTAGTAAGGTAGTAGTAGAGTAGTAGTAGTAGTAGTACTTGGACGGTCGTTTAGGCGTCGATAGTTGGCAACCGGAATTGTGGCGGGGCAAAATTGAAAAAGAAACTTCCACTGGAATGGAACGCGAACTCATTAGTCGGATACATTCTCATATTTTCTAGAATGCTTCGTTTGTGCAAAAAATGCCAACCCTGACCTGTTAGGCTGAAGAGTAATTTCATGAAACTGCTTCCCTACCTATGTCATCTGTATGTAGGGCTCTTTATTCTGGAACACCTTCAATTCAATGAATGAACGAGGAGCATGTGTTTAATTAATGCAAAACTTACCCGTACGCAGGAAGTAGCGCTAAATCGTGTTGCAAATGCTGATATCTAGTGGATTTTAATGATATTTAGTTTCGTCCCTTACACAATACTGATATTTTAATCAGGTCTTTTATTTTACTAGACCTCTCTGAAAAACATGCAACTATAATGGAAAAAATGTTGATTACGGGGCAAACTGATCTTGTGCCACAATATTGGAGGTACAAACCGCGAAAGTTAGGTCACACAACCCTGATGGACATCGTGTCCACCGGAGAGCCCGACCGTCATATTACGACTGCGCCGTTCGCGGCGCCGCTGCCGGCGTGGTCGCTGCCGCTGCGCGTGTTCTCCCGTCGCATTTGGCTCGGCGCTGCTGGGGACGCGAGGTGGCGTACGCGCTGGCGTGGCGCGTGGTGGCGGGCGAGTCGCTGGCCGCCAGCGCCGCCGCCGCGCTGCGCGCCTTCTCCTCGTGCGGGGCGCCCCGCAGGACAGGGTGCGCGCCACGCCGCAGCGCCTGCAGCTGGCCGCCGCGCTGCTCGCCTCCGCCGTCGTCGTCGCCGCCGCCTACCAGGTGAGCTCTCATTTCTATTTTTAAGATTTTCCTTCTTCGTATTCCTGTCTGATATATAGTGTTGACTGTTACTGATACCGAAAATATTTTGACATACTAACAATTTAGGAGATCCAACGGTTGTATTTAGTCTACTTCGCACCTCTACTTCAATTCTTTCTTTTGATCTGGTGACCTCTAGCTTCCAATGTTTCATTTACAAGAAATCATTCACGAATTGTAATTAAATTAATAACTTATTGATGTAATTATGAAATAATTTTTTTGAAAACGATTTCTTACTTTTCAATCGCTCTTATAGCAGTGGTCGGGATATCTTTTATAGAAAATATTCATGTTAAAAAGTGTTGCCCAACTATAGTTAATGGTTCTTTTTGGGGCCAAAAAATGTTTAGGGAACTGATGTCACCTTCCGTGGTATTTTGAGCCACTCGTATTTGTAATTGAAGACTGGGGTGCAATAAGAGCATTAGAGATGAAATGCTGTGTGAAGAAATAGCATTTGAAGTTTTAGAATGGTAGGAACTTTGTTATAAAATATTTAATTTGTTGGTAATGGCATTTAACTCAAAAAGTACAAACGTTTAACATTATATTCTGAGATTTGTATCAATTTTACTTTCTCGCTGCCGCTAAGCCTTTTTTGCACGGCCATTTTTCCATTCTTTTTCCATAATTTTCTGTACGGAAAGTGATGGAAAAAGGACGAACGTTTCTACGCGTTATGTTTCGATGCCGAAACTGGATGAACATGATTCCAACAGTCATTTCTGGTCTGTACGTAATCGTGATGAAATACTTCCTCCAGAAGCCGCAAAAGCGCTGAAGATCAACATTTGAAACATCGCATCTATGGTAACAATTTAAGTTAGGTTATGTTTGGACTGACTTCGGAACGTGACGACATTCGAACACAGTACATAATTTATTTTTCACTACATAGTCACTTCACATTACAATTCTTAATTAAGTTGCTTAATTAAGAGCAAAACTTGTGATATAGCCAGATCCATCTTTTGTGGACTCCATTGTTTTTTGTTAATGTTGTTGTTGGATAGTGTGAAGGACTTTTAAAAGAATGGCGCAGGTCTCATTTTCGTTAAAAACACGAATTTTTCGAGAACTGCAAAAATTTTAATATTTTTTCGGCGTCTTCCTACAACTACAATTATGAAGATTTTTCCCGTAATCAAATGTTTCTTGTAGATAGATTTTGAATTAACGTCATTTATAGACATCGAATGATTAGGGAAATGCCTTTTTTTCCAGTGAACATATTTAAAGCTGTAATATATGTGCACGAATCATGACAAATTATGACATATGATGAAGTTTTATAATGCTTATTTTAGCATAAATACCTTTTCTTTGGAACTATTGCACGTTTTTGCCTTTATGTATTACTTTTATACACAATGCTAAGATATCAAAAAATCGGCCATGGTCCAACGTGACCATTCATTATGAAACTCAGTTCACGTATTTGTATTTTGAAATACGAGAGAATTCCTGGAAGTAAGCCAACATAATTTTCTCCATTTTCCTATTTCATAAATACTAGCCATGTTCTCAGAAAAAGTCCATTGACAATACACCGAGAGCACCTTTTGAGTGGAAATAAATGTAAATTCTCAGGTTTCAGTTTTAGCTAATTTACCTTTTAAAACCACCTAATTTATAGATAATTTACCTTTGAAAAATATATTTATTATATAAGACCAAATATTTATGTCAACAAAACTTGAAAAAACGCTCTTTTTCTGTATTCAAAATTTGACTAGAATATGGTTAGGATAGAGATCACAGAATTATGAAAACGTGTACAAATTTCGTTTCTCCCCATAGCTGGTTACACACAGTTTAAACTGTTTTTAACGTAAATAAATTAAAACGTAGCATAAAAGTGTACAGTTTCTTTCTCGCGAACTTCTTACGCAGTAAAGATGAAGTATTGTCATGCTGCGGGGAAAAAACAGGATACACAATGGCGAATTTTCGATGAGTTGAAGCACACGTCGAATATGGTCTAAATTCATCGCGCTGGAGCTCCTAAACTGATCCTTTGACAGAAAAAACCTTACAGACACCTTTGTAGAAAATGAATCAGTTTTATTTTTTGTATAGGAACGCATTTTGTAAAAAGTGTGCATTTTTTAGTTGTATGCGAAAATCCGCGGCGACGTAATTTATTTTATGAGTATTCATTTGGGATGTTTTTTGTGTTCAAGGGCTGCCTCTTTGATCTTATTAGATATCCACAACATGGAGCAGAGATAGAGACCTACGATCAGCTGGTTAAAAAAGTTTATTATGCTAATGCCAGATATTGGAATCGAGCCATTTTATGGAAAGATGCGGTCGAGGATTCCAATACGTGCTTACAAAAATAAACGGGACTTATCAGCAATTTTGAGAAGTGAAAAAAAGGAACGTCTTGCAATGTTCTATCCTCTGAACATTGGCAGCAGTATGGAACTTCCATTTCCCTGAAGCTAGATTTATAGAAAAATAATAGAAAAGTCGTCGGAATTTGGGCACATGTCTGCAGCAGGCGGTGAGTGTTAAAACAATGATCTGATAATTACAAACCTGTAATTCGTAAAACGCTTCATTTAAATTTTATTTTACATTGTGCCATGCAGATTAGTGAATTCTAAATAATCGCTAAGAGGACGGTTTTTAACTTAATACAGTTCTAACTTATTGTGGAGGATATATTACTTACAAATCCTTTTATTGAAAATACCCTAAAGCATTATAAAACTAGTTGTCAGCAGTCATTTAAATTTATAAAAAAATGTCTCCTAAATAACACACTTAGCCGTAGACTGCTACTATACGTAGGTAGTATAGTAGCGGTTCATGTTTAATGTAGTGAAATGATTTCAGACAAGAAATAAAGATCAATTCAAATTCATGATCTATCAGAGTTGTTTTCAGTCTGCAGATTTCAGCTTTTTGAACTGATATTTTCAAGAAGTATAACCTATTACTATGTTATATTGGAGAGTTTTTTTATAAATTAGAGAAAAGGACTTGAACATTTGTTAATAGTACAGAATAAGAGCAGTTATTGATAAAACAAAATGCAACATGCAATAATACAACGTACGTAACCGAACACTTCTTTTTTTATATTTTTTCTTGCAAATAATTCAATCAGTTGTTAACCCTAGAATACTAGCAATGAGTAAATTTGACTCACACAGTTACTTTTTTGTTCGTACTCCCGAGTCCCTGTACCTCGTGAACCCAACCGCTAGCAGTGGACCTTGAGTCAGTTTGCCATACCCCTCTTTGAGGGAATCTGGCCCGAGTTCCGTGTGTTCCATTTACGGAGTGATTTTCCGTGTGACAGTGAGTAAATTTTACTCATAGTTAGTATTGGGGCGTTTGACGTAAGAACTACTCATCGTTAGGGTTGGAAGGTGTTTGGCGTGAGTAAGAATGAGATGTAAGTCAATAAGTATTTGAATTATTTTCAGTTTTTAAGTACTATTCTCTTAAAATATCGTACAATATTTCTCATTATTTCAGTGTAAACAATATGTCCGATGAAATATGTATTGAACGATGGATCAGGAAATAAATTAAGGGGACGGTAGTGAAAAAGAGGACATTATTGATAGATTGAGCGACAGTGATTCCGATCCAAATTATTGGCCCCCTGATGATGAACCAGAACAGGCTGATAAACAAAATGAAGGGATTCAACGAGTTGAAAGAGAGACACTGAATATTCAGAATAAGAGAAAAAACGGAGATCTTTAAGAGGCCTGTTTTTGGTGATCATGAAAAGAAACTGTACCTATTTGTTCTTAAAATGAATTGTCTTACTTTGATTTGTTTTGTTTATTCCAAATTTCTTTAATTTCAACTTTATTACAAGAAGTACAAAATTACTTGTCGGAAAAATAAATACCGCATAAAGTGATCTGTGAATTTTAATTCTCATTGTACAATATGCTATAATCCGTTTCCAAATAACAGAGAAGCTTACAATCTAAAACGGTAATCACACCAAAAACTTTTCAGTAAATTTTAAACATGAATTAATAAGTCTGAGTAAGTTTTACTCATGGTTAGTGTGCACGGATGTACAATATGGTTAGTATTCTAGGGGTAAAGAATCACGCGAAATTCTTATTTTTGGCTTCTTTGTCAAAAAGTGTAAGAAATGTTTGCTTTAGTATCCAGTTTATAATTTTTTAAAGAATTATTGTACAATGCTAAATTTGCTCTTAAAAAAGACCAATATTGCAAGGTGAAATGTCATATTTTTAGTTTCCTGCATATTGCTTACACTTATTCAGTTCTTGTTTAAACACAGATGATTTTATTATCAATTCTCTGCAGGTATGTTTAAAAAAATATGTTTTCTTATGTGACGATGATGTGTTTCAATATTGTTATTCTTTAAAAGAGTTACCTACGCTTTAGTACGTCGAACATTCTTAAATTTAATTTCAGTTCTCCTTTTCAACAGCAATTGGCCGTGGTCTGAACTTCTGAAATTGATAATATTGCGAATGGAAGAGACTGGACTCATTCCTAAGTGGAAGGACGATGTCAACACATCGTTTGGCTTGGTCACTCGCTTGGGTGAATTACCGGAGACCCCACCAGAGCAGAGCTCCAAGACGCACCAAACGTTGTGACGCTGAAAGACGTCGCGGGACATCTGCAGCTGCTGTGCGCAGGCCTCTTCGCGTCTGCGCTGGCCCTCTGCGCAGAGCTGTGGCGCTTTCACCGAGCGGGCGAGCGTCGCACGCATGCGCAGTCGACGCGTGCGCGCGCAGCTGCGCAGAGGCTGGCGCAGAACGTACGATGTGTTGCACCAAGTGTACGTCCAAATAAGCGAATGGGGTCTCTGAGAAAAAGCAACGACATTACCGCCAGAACGATAACGTAAGCTTTTCCTAACAGTTCCATAAAAATATTTTTTTCTACTGCCATTGTATAATAGTGTCATTTGATGGCTGCGACCAGTTGCATAATGATATCCATTTCGATACAGATTTCATTATGATACAGGTACTCGACCAGTCACAGAGAAGTTTTCAAACCAAGATTTGAGAAATAATCTTTAAAGTAAATGTTTCATTCGTTTGTGCACATTAAAATTATATGTGCTATTATATTATGCTCGTCAGTTTAATTTCTTTTATTGGTAGAATTTTTAATGCAATAGTTTTTAGTGGATATTATATTATGCTTGTCAGTTTTAATTTCTTTTATTAGTAGTATTTTTAAGGGGAATATAATTTAAAATAAATTGGATCGTAATTTCACTTTGATCCTATTTGATTAGCGCAGTTCACCCTCGCAGGCAGGCAGGTAGCCACAGAAATCTGCGGCAGCATGCGAGAGTAGCTGGTAAGGGTAGCTTTGACTGAACCCTGCGTGCCACGACACGATTCAATGTAAAAGTTTAACTTATAAAAGTCGCAGAAAAACTATCGTATAGTACTCGATGTAATGGGTATTAATACACTCGTGTGAAGTTTAGGATACTCGTATATTTATACCCATCAGTACATCATCGTCTCATAATGTACTTTTAATAACTTAATTTACGTTGATTGAGGTTACTATAAAAATATTGCAGAATCTAAACTATGTAAATGACATGTAATGATGTATGAAGATTAATTGCGATTGTTAAACGTTTTAGTATGTAGCATTGTGTGCAATGTTTACTCGTGTTCCAGTATCAAGGTATCATACGTTTGTTTTCATACTCAACTTGCAATTATAGAAGCACATCTCTCAAGTTTAAATATATAATCGTTTATGTATGTATTTTTTAAATACATTGAATGAAACCATTAATTATATTTTATGTTGTTTGATATACAATCCTGTGAGTAAATTTATTAAAAAGTAAAACAAAGCGGATGTTTTCCTGTCGTCTGGGAAGGCGCGTGCACAGGAGCAAAGAGCGTGCATTACGACCCAGTGAGCAAACTTCTAGGAAGCTGCGCGTCTTCGCTAGCTGGCATTGCTCTCAGGAGAGAGTCGACCGCTGGGCGATGGACCAAGCGGAGCAGCTTCCCCTCCACGACCCATCCTCGTCCCGCTCACTCTGCTCTCATCAGGCGCAGAGCAGCTTCACTTTACCATCCCTCCCTCCCGCCCTTCGACCGCTCTCTGCTCTCATCAGGTGCAGAGCAGCTTCTCTTTACCATCCTCCCCTCCGCCCCTCGCCCGCTCTCTGCTCTCATCAGGTGCAGAACAGCTTTCTTTTACCATTCCTCCCCTCCCGCCCTCGCCCGCTCTCTGCTCCATCAGGTGCAGAGCAGCTTCTGTTTTACCATCCCTCCCCTCCCGCCCTTCGACCGCTCTCTGCTCTCATCAGGTGCAGAGCAGCTTCTGTTTACCATCCCTCCCCTCCCGCCCTTCGACCGCTCTCTGCTCTCATCAGGTGCAGAGCAGCTTCTCTTTTACCATCCCTCCCCTCCCGCCCCCGCCCCGTTCTCTGCTCTCATCAGGTGCAGAGTAGCTTCCCTTTTACCATCCCTCCCCTCCCGCCCCTCCCGCCCCTCCCGCCCCTCGCCCGCTCTCTGCTCTCATCAGGTGCAGAGCAGCTTCTCTTTTACCATCCCTCCCCTCCCGCCCCTCGCCCGCTCTCTGCTCTCATCAGGTGCAGAACAGCTTCTCTTTTACCATCCCTCCCTCCCGGCCAGCCCCGCTCTCTGCTATCTTCAGGTGCACGCAAGGGTTCCATTTGTGACATTGGCACTTTGGCGCGTTGTTCACAATCAACTCTGTAATAATCTTGTATTCGCAATGATATATTATCGAATAAGAATATGTTTATGTACTAGAATGTAATTTACACACCTTCACAATTAACCCAGCATTCCTGACTGTAGAAATCCTGCTAAAGAAATGGAAAATCAGCTTCTCAAAGACCTGCTCAGAATGATGAGTTAAGAAATAATGGTTTTGCTATATACAGTAAAATCTGTCTAAAACGAAACCTGTACAAGCCGGAAACCTGCTTTAACCGGAAAATTTCTCGGCATTAGTTAGTTAAATGACATTTATACAGCATAAAACGGAATCTGTCCAACGCAGAAACGGAACGGTTTTTCATGTTCTGCTGGATGGAAAAACTTTCATAGAACGGAATTTCTGTTAATTTAATGCAATTAGCAGAGACGCGACATACTCTTAATGGAATGAATGCATCTTCAAGTCTGTTTTAATATCTTTGTCCATGTATAATGAGTTCTACATGTGGCAGCCGCACAGTGAAGGAAAGGGGCTTCCGTTATGTAGAAACGACCTTGTTATTTGTCTCTCAAGGCGTAGGCCTTAGGGGAATTCCCTCTCTCCCGACTCGTGGGTATGTGTACGGGCATGGCTTCAATTCACGCGTCTCCGTTCTCGCGTTGACAATCGTAACCCTCAAGGCTCACATCACTCAAGGCATGCGAGCATGCCAGATAGACCTAGTACTCTGGGCTGTGACGCGTTGTGCGCTGAAATAGTCTGCGAGAAGTCCGTGCAGCCACTACCCAGTGAGGCGGTGTGTGTTTATGAGTTTCACAACCAGTTTGACAGTGATTGAAAAAAGCATAAACTCTAATATATTAAAATGTTTCAATTAGGAAAACAATTGGAAAAGGTGTTAGGAAGAGAAAAAACCAAAAAGCAAAACTCAAGATAATGACGAAAAAACACATTTCAATGAACAAGTGGGTGAAATATTTCCTTTACCTAATTTCAGAAAAAAATATGTTTAATGTTGATTATTGGTGATATCGTCCATAAATAAGTTTAATTAGTATATGTTTTATAATTATAATAAAGTAATGTAACTTGTTTTAGGGCGGAAATATCAATATAAAAAGTGTCATAAAACAGACATCCTCTTTCATGTCTTGGAAAAGATCGACGCGTTCACAACTGCAATCACAGTAATTTATAAAAAACCTTTTTCCACCACTTATTGGATTTGCGGTCAAAGTCATGGGTAGAAACATTCTGATCAGACAGATCAACTCAACCATAATTTCATTATAAGATGAAATTCTTCAGGACATTCTATGATATTTTGGTTGGTTTTTTTTGCTTCCTTTGTACTGTTTACTCGTTGTGTGCAATGAAAGATACAACTACCACACTTTCGAATCCCTTAATCTAGCAGCAAGAGTTCTAAAATTGTTTGAAAACTCAAAATCCACCTTTCCAAATTATTTGAAATTTGGCATGTTTTTCTGTACATAAACATGTGCCAACAGCAGTAAAATCCACTGTGTTAAGGAGCCTCACACTCGTGAAGAATCTGTCAAAAGCTAGAATCACAGTCGGATCTCGATACTTTCTGCCAGCCTCAAAACAACTCGTTCTTCGAGAGAAGTCCTTCTTTTCTGCAACCACCTCTACCTGCGTACACATTCTTGTCGTATACATATCCTCACTTGAGTCACATCGCTCCCACATTTTTATACCTCTTTTGACTGGCTTTAAAGCAAATACTGCTCGAGACTGGAACGACCTTCGAATTTAGTAATTGACTCGTCGATGCTCTGATACGGCTTCTGCCTTGCTTGGGAAATATTAGTTTCAGACATAGACAACACTTCGTCAATACAGTATGTTTTGGAAACATTTTTGGTTTTTTTCTGGACGATTAAGAACAAGTTTCACCAAAGAAGTTGGCATCGGTTTCCAGACATTGCCTTTTTATTGCTTCGTTACCCAGCGAAATATTGGTGGACCAATAATGTGCAAATTTAGGAACCTTGTTATAGGATATCACTAGTGATATTCCGAGAAACATCAAATTTTTTCCACTGTCAGTTTCAACAATTTTTCATTTCTTCAATGGATATTTCCTTTGTAAAATTTTCAAACGTTCATATGTACACTGGGCATGTATATCATTATACTTCTAGGAAACAGTTTTAAAAACACATCAAGTTCACTTGCTGACCAGTTCAGGTCTTGCACAAATTACTGTAGGACGATTTGCAGCTAAATTCAGTCTTGAAGAAAATCTATTTACTGCGTCAGTCCAAAGGATGCCTGGAATATTGTTTTCCTTCCCAACTGTATGTGCATTATTATCCACAGCACTCTCTTGACTCTCTTTCTCAGAACTACTTGCATCTTTTGAATCTTCTTCTACATCACTACTAGTATTACTATCTTGCACAAAATCTCATCCGCAAGTGTATCATCCGAACTAAAATCGTCCGAGTCACTCCTTTGAAAAATATATCTTACCAACTCCTCGTCTGTAAGATTTTCGTGACCCCTTTTACCACTCATTGTTCTGAAAAGCATAAACGTGAAAACATTTCTGTTATTTTCTGAAAAGGTACCGTTGGGACACATGTAACCCACGCAACAATCCATTGGGACACATGTGTCCCATCTGACGTAAAATAGAAACGTTTACTTTCTAAATACGTTTAGAAGCACAGAAAATACATGTGAAATACACATGAAATACATTCATAAACTCAAACAATTCTAAATTCGAATCGCCGCACCAGCAATATCAACAGTCGAAAAAAGCCGTTTTAGTCAAGGGTTCCACTGTTACTGCAGACAACGAACAAAAACGCCAATATGGACGAGCAATCTGATGGAAAAACGAGGAACTAATGTAGTGATACCGAATAAATTCAAGTTTATTCTGCCGCAAAATAACTCCACGCAGGCGGCGACGCGAGAGATGCGAGGCGCCACGGAGGCGACCCGAGGGCCAGGCGAGGCGCCACGGTGTCGGCACCCTTCGCTCCCTAATTCGTCATGGACACGTGTGCCCCAACTCTGGGTGGCCGCTCTGCACACGAACCCTTCAGTATTTTCCACGACGCCTGGAACTCTTCCGTCAACCTCCCTAGAGATTCCTAGCCCTCACACCCCCCCGGTCGTTAATAACTGCCCTTTTCGACGCAAAATTAAAGGGAGAGGGAGCGATAACCAGCCCTCTCTCACTCTTTTTCGGCCTCGAAAACATCCTCTGATTGGGCAGAAAATATCTAATGCGCAGTACCCTTTCGCCAATAGCAGCCAGAATTCGGGTTTGTTCTAGAAATATTCCAGAGTCACAGGGATAATTTTGGTGGGGGGAACGAGGTTTCTAAAACTTGGAGCGACGAGGCACAAGAGAGAAGCTGGGGAGCAGTGTTCAGAATCGGACGCAAGTGGCGGCCGCAGGGGGAACCTGTTATATCTGTTGTGGCGTTCGGTTCGATGGACTTAGAAAAATTATTAAGTTTCTTGTAGAGTTTGGGTACAAGACTTCTGTGACGAACGCAGGCCGCAGAACAGTATTATGAACATTTGACAGCAATTCGTATTATATTACGTCCCGATTTATGTGCGAACTCGAGACTCTCTTTTCCTTTGTGAATTTGTGCGATAATTCACGGGCTCATTAGTATCAAAGTATTGTGAGATCGACCGGGAATGAACCGATCGTGTCAGTGAATGAACTGTGCTGACCATTCACCGCAGCGAGCAGACGGCGCGCTTTGTGTTCCGGCCGCCTTGGCCGCTGCCCTCGCAAGTACTGATCTGACCTACATTTTCCGAGCGGCGCTCCTCGCCCGCCACGACCCTCGCAGCCAGCTGACCTGAGGTCGTTCAACTTCAGTGGGTGGCGCAGGCCGCCTAACAGAGGTATTTTCTGTTTGAGTGTCTTATGTCGTACCCGCGATCGAGAGGTGTGAACAGTACATCAGACAATCAGTGTTGACTTCCTCTCGACCGGGCGACGAAGAGGAGTTCCCGGCCGCGCATGGCCGTCAAGCGGGAATTCGCGCGCGAGAAGAATTTCATCTGATTGTAATCACTTTGTAATTTATGTTTTCTTATGTGCATGACATTTCATTTTGTTTTTATTTCGATTTTGGGGGCATGCTCGCCAGAGTTATCATCACCAGACCATTAGCGTTTTCTTTTTTTAATGAATTAAATTCAACTTGTTCTAAATTCATATGTTTGAACTT